>JAYJLV010059465.1:0-17841 GCA_036873485.1 Torymus texanus
TATATATATATATAGGTAGAGGGGAAAATGCATTGGGTTGGATGACGAGTCTCTCGAGTTTGATGAGTGGATTGATGGGTGTGTAGGTGAAAAAAGGGTTTCGAATGGTAGGTGGAGATGTGAGGTGTACAGGTTCAAGAGATTAGTTGTATGGTGGAGAGTTGGGTAGTTTTTTCAAGGCTTGGATGAGAGAAATTCGAGATTAAGTGAGTTACATATTATGTGTGTATATATATATATATATGATGAAGATCTGAGCGGTAGATATTGACTGGTGGCTTTTGGATTATTTTTTTTTTCTTAAAACTCTTTATACATGAGAATAAGTTTTTTATTATTTTCTACCAAAATTATTATATAGCAATAAAATAATGTAACTAAATATTTCAATTTACGTTTACATGTAACGAAAGTATACATTTTATAGAAAAATTTAGCGAACGTTGCGTAGAAACTGAATTTATTAGTCGCACGATTAATATGTATAAATAAAGCAATTAATCAAACTGCGAGTTCAACGCTATATAGACAATTATCAAAATTTTCAAGAGTTCACACAACTCAAATGAGATTTGGTTCAGCTAATTTAACTCAGCGTGTGCGCGCGCGTGTGTACACCAAACGAGACCCTAATTACATTAATTTAAATCGCGTTTCCCTCATATTCTCGCAGAAAGTAAGAAATCCATAACGACGCATAAGCTGTTTAGTAATAATGTGTATTAGCCGCGTGGTTGAAATATTATTTAATTTATATATAAATAGACGTGATTTTCGAACTATACGTGTATATATTGCGCCTTATCGGCAATACATAAGAAATGGTTAGAAACAAGTCTATTGTGTATGCAAGTGGTATCGATCAGAGGCTCATCCTTCCGCGTAATACAATTAAGCTAACCTTCACATCTTTCGTACTAATAGAATTTATTTTAAACGATTCATGTCACGCTCTCAATTTGAATGTAAAATCATTTCGACGTTACTGCGTGTGTATATGTCTGTGTGTTCAAGGTTCTGCGCATTCCTGAATCTTATTACAAGTTGTATACACACATTGATTATAAAATCCCCGTCAAAATATATACTATTACTTTCGATACACCTACGATCATTATATGTATACAGAAATGCGGAAACATACAACATATAGTTACATTTACGCCTGAAATCCCATGCAAATAAACCCCGCGCCTATTTCGTAAACCTTCGCAACGTATATAGATCCCATTCTCTTTGTACCATTTCACAATGAAAAAAAAGGAGAGAAAAAAAAACAAAACAATATTCAGTCCCTGTGCGCGATTGTCGAAAGCAAATAGATGTTGTTTTGCCGTTCGGAGGCGATGTTATATACACGAAAGTCATATACAATTTCTCCGTGACCACGGCGCACGCGTGGATTTCACATGAAACTGCGCTTAATGGAATTCTCCGTGATTTTATTGTCACGAACTTTCTATGACGATATAATTCAGGTGAGATGTGTGTATATGTGTATATATACACTATTTTTTTCATAACTCGATCTAGCGATGGCGATACACATATATGTACAACACGACGCGTTGTCGCCAACGTTGGAGCCCATTATAAAATAATCTAAATTGATCAATGAATCGTGATGCGATAAGTTTGTGTATTTGTACGTGAAATGTTTTCAGATAACGATAATTCTTGGGACTAAAAATATGATGTTGTTTTTGTAATGGAGCTTGGGTTATTTACCGATTGCTTATACATTTTCGATTTGGAAAGTTGCTTTAAACATTTTTTTTTGGTTCATGGTAAAGTGAAAACTTAGTATTTAAAAGATTTCAAGCCGTAAAAATTATCTTTACGATGTTTTATTGCGCAATAACGGCAAAATACAGTATTTTCATCTACGTTAACATAACCTTGTGGATAATATTTATAAAATTGTTTTTAAAAAAAGGGTCTTTTGATAACAGTAACGCGTAAGCGAAGGGTACGAAGTTTCCCTATAAATAAACAATTATAAATAAACATCTTCAATAACCAACAAAAGGGGAAGGTTCCATCGCACCTCGTTTCCTCTCAAAATTGCCTTCAACAACTTCCCATCAATCCAAGACAATAAAGAAACAATATCAGAAAATTAATCGACACCAACTCCCCAACACCGTCACTACCAATCGTTCCCAACAATTCCTGCGGTCTCCCTTATAAAAGACGAAAGAAGAAAAAAAAGCAATACCGACTTCTATTCTCTTCTTTTTCTCGCGAATGTCGACGTTGACAACGTTTCGGGCAAAGCGCCTATACAACAGGGTAGGAAGGAGAGGGAGGAAGCTCTAATCGTCTCTCGTGACAAACCTAATTGCATTTCGCCGCTTCAGCACCCGAACCCTCGGCGCTGGCTTGCTGACCCTCGGTACTCTGGCGAGAAACTCGCTGCGACGTCGGATATGATGAGTGAGAAAGGATTGTAGAAAAAGTGAGAAAATAAAGAAATAATTGAAAGAAAAAAAAAGAAGAAGAAAGGTCGGGTAGAGGGTTAGGAGGTTTCGTAGAAAGAAGGTGTATAATAAAAAAAATTGTCTTATAATTGTATATATTGAAATGATTGGTTTAGTTGATGGGTATATATAGTGTTTTATCGAGATATAGTAGGGATTGACGTAGTTCTTTGAGATTAAGTTGACGTTAGTAGTGGGAATAGATTGTTTTTCTCGAATACTTATTTGGAAAAAGATCTTTAGTAGAGTGATTCAAAATTTCTTAAAATGTAGGAATATGTACGCTATTTCTTAAATGAAAGAAAAACTATCTATTCTCATCAGGTCAGAGAAACATCATCATAATTTTTTTTCCTTAAATTAAACCTGTAATCTATACATTAAAAAAAAACAGCGAGAGTTTCCTGCTAAAACACGTTACAAACTTTCCTTTTCCACGATATATACGCGACAACCATAGTTCGGCTAAAACGTGACCAAAACGCGACTTTTCGACTACGTCTCTAGTGAAATTTCAAATCCTCTCCCTGCGATTTCTAAATTACGTATTCGCGTTCATACTCTCCGTTCTCTTCTAACCTCCAAGAAGATACGACCAAAAAAAAACCGGCTCTTCGTATACATTTTAACAGCAAACTCGCAATTCGCTTTTATATATATATATATATATATACAAGAATCCGAGAACCTCTGCTGCTACAGTCGCAGTTATACGTATACAACGTATATATAATAGCGCGTTATTTCGCGCATGCGAGAGCCTCACTGGCTAATCGTTAGATTACACAGAAATCCTACTAGTCAAGCGAGACCGTATATATGTTATAGCTTATAATAGATAATAACTCCACAGACTCGAGTATACTCGTTATAGTCATCGACTGTGAATCGTCAGCGTGCCTTCGGCGTGTGTGTATATGTATATATAAATTGTAAAATATCTTTGGCGCAATGATACTTGTAATATAGTTTTTGTGTGGGATTTAGAAAAGGTGCAGGAGAATGGAAAAAAATATAAGGAGTCATCGTAGTTCGTATATGCGTGCAGTGTATGTGTATAGTAACGGGTGAAGTAATGGCTTAAACGTAATGGGGTGCATTCAATTAAAAACGTAACCAAGGTAAACAGTAATTAGAAACGTGCACAATCACGGTTACGCCGTGACTTTTTGTGTGTTTGTATCGCATCATGCAGACATATCGGTTGATTCTCGTAAAAACGCGCTCCGGTCTATTCAGCGACGAGCTGCTGTTGCATGCTGCTCGCGAGAAGGTGTGAAATTAGAAAGTGGCTGAGAGCTCGTATAGATATATACACCCGCTCGTTGACAAATGCATGTGTTAACGGAAAATTGGTTGTGAGCGTCTTAAGAACATTGACCTTCCTTTACAAAAAGATATAGCCAAAAAAAAAATATAATTAACCCAAACCAACGATCAATTCGATGTCGAAATCTATACATATATAATTGTTTGCTAAATCCCCTTAATTACTACAAAATTCGCCTATTACATCGACAGCAAAAAAACCGTTACCAACTTTATACAAAAAAAAAACCAGCAAAAAAAGTCTCTCTACAACGATATACCTCGCATCACACGCAGCTATACAACAACTAACATAGCCAATTCCCTTTGCTCGCGACCACAACACACCACATACGAGCCTCAACCGATCTGCTCGCGTGCGCCGCAACCGATTCCCGCGCTCGACTCGCCTCGTCTCGCGCGACTGAAAAGGCGCCCTAACGTTTTCCCCGGCGGCGATTCGCGCTCCTCTCTACTCGATACTATCGTGTGTGTATGTATGTATATATGTGATGTTTTACACACATAGGCGCACACACACACGTGTACGTCCCATCCGGTTTCCAGCGGTGACTAGAATGCCCGATCGTGGGCGTCGTCGCGAGCTCGCGCATTATATATACGTGACGCAGAATCGCGCAGGATTCCCTCGCGGTGACTCGGCTTGTAAGTGTATATATATATATGTGTGTATGTGTGAGCAAGTCTCGCTCACCTGGGAACCAAGCGAGGGCCGCTGCCGACTCGCACGGGTAAACACACGACGCGCGAGTACGCGATTGTGCGAGCCGCGTAGAAAGGTGTGTGCACTTTTGCGGGATTTTTCTGCTCGAGGTTTGAATGAGATTTTACATGAGCTTTTTTTATACTTTTTGGTTCTTTTTTTTTTGTAAAGAAAATTTAATAAGGTGGTTGGATAATGAGATTTACCGAGAGTGGTTCAAGGTTTTCATTTGGATTTTGTTGACTTTTATTAGTTTATTAAGTAGATAGAAACAGATTCTTTATGGTTCTTGGTGTCAGAAAAGATAGTGGAAAACATAACGGTAATAATATAGTGTTTAGTTCGTTATAGATGGCAAGTTATTTGAATATGAAAGGATAGATTCATGACATTTTTTATCAAATTTTTAGATAAAAGTCTTATTATCTTGTACTCAATTCTATAAGGATTTTTAAAGGACAATATAACGAACATAACCTCAAATTTAGAAATGAAAGGAACAATTAAACGGAACCGGAGAATAATGTAAACTAAATTCGCAAAATTAAATTCAATAATTCTAGCAGAACCGTCGTTATTCACGCGTCACTGCAGGTAAAACTTGATTAAAACGCTAAACTCAATTGTCCCACAGTACAGGTTCTTATTCATGGTTGAGAGGAGTAGGAGTGTAGACAGTTCAAGTTACGGAACACAATATATATAGTTGTCATTTTCTGTAATGATGATATAATTTCCGGCGTGTAATGTGGGAGTTTCCCCCTCTCTTCTCCTCCCAAAAAAAAACCACTGTGTTTTTGAAAATAGAACAAACGCGATACCTCCCCCAAAAAAAGGTGAAGGAACATTTAATACGATACAATTATAACTACATACGTAATAATTTCCTCTTCATTTGAAGTAATTCATCAAAATAAAAATAACAATACAAACGGAATTCCAGGAACGTGCATGTTCAATCTCAATAATTTAATTTAATTAAACTGAAACAGCATCATCATCATCATCATTTCGCGGAAAAATTCGCGGATTTCCTAATCCTCGGAACCTGACCATCTCATAATCTCGTTTCCCAGAACTTCTCCCACATTCTCTCTCTCACTCTCTCTCTCTCTCTTACTCTCGTAGAAAGACCATTTATAATGAAAATTGCCGATATTTTTTATTACAAAAGTGCAACGATAGACCACGTAGTTCTCTACAAGAACCTCTACCTCTATGTATATACTGTTTACAATCGTGAAAAAAAAAAACTACTCGACGAATAAGAAATGAGAAAATACTGAATTACAATCGCGAATTATACAACCTGCACCACGGAGGAGCTCGAGCATACTCGTAATATATTGCACTTAACATACAAAATATTTCTCTCTACCCAGTTACATAATTTATGCACGGCAATGGTTTCGCTATACTCAATAAGTCGAAACAATCGGTATAGAATTCCGCTTAGGTATTTGAAATATTTAGCTTTTTGTGCACCTGAGTGTGCGCACGCGATTGAGAAAATAGAAATATTCACTGAATCATCGTTTATATATACTAAAAAAAAAAAAAAATGCCTCGTGGGCAGAAGTGTCACTCTACCTGCCTTCCTCTGCGTATTAATGTGTATACACACAACGCTGTTTTTAACGTAAATAAAAGTGAAAGTGCGTGCATCATCTTATTTTTCGCAGCTTTGTAATCGATGTTCGTTCATTTTATCATTTGCTTAATTTATGTGTTATATAAAGAGGATATACGCGACTGATTAATTATTAGTAATTGATTTGTTTAAGGAAACCTGCAACGACGTTAACGATCGAGACTTTGATTTGCTATTGCGATTGGCGATTTCAAATTCATAGTAAGTACGATGCAAAAGAGGCGGAAGAATCTGCGCGGCTTATCGCGGTGTATAATTGCGTTAAGCTTATATAGCTATACGTATAATCCTTATGAGAATACTTTCAACTTCATTCAGCAGAAAACGCGCGCGCAAGCGAGCGAGCGCTCGCTATACAATCTAACGCGCGTGAGTAATTCAAAACGTAAATATGAGTCGATAAAAATCTGAGAAAACGACTGAATTCTCATAAAAAAAATCGTTTCATGCGTGTATTACAGTTCCGGCAAAGAAAAAAATAAGAAGAAGACAACGACGCATGTTTGTTGTGTCACTCGTCACGGTATATCGTCCTATCTTTATTTAACAAAATGTACTCGTCACATATTTGTAAGAAAAAATAAGTCGGCATTGTTGTTCGGCTCTGACACACTTTTCACTTGTTATACAAACTTCTAAAGGTAACTCACTTGTTTAATACAGTATATCATGATTTTGGCACTTGGCCCATATATATATTGAATCGTCGTTGATGTAAGTGCACGCTATCACGAATGTTGTCAAATATTATTCAATACGGGAATGATGCTTATATGTTCCTTGCACGCGGTGGCCTTCCTCCCTGATAGTACGCAAAATATGTCGATACTAAATATCTAAAATAGTGGCTCAAACTATCATAACCTCTGCATTGTTGGATATTTTTACAACCGATTTTCAATAGGATACATGCAATATAATAATACAAAAAAAGTTACCATATTTAAATAAAAATCCTTCCATTTAATTAAAACCCCAAACTCTTCTCCTCCACTCAACCACACCTTTTACCTATAGGTAAAATATATTCAACCGATTTTCCTGATATCCATTCCTCACGCGCTCGCGCAGCTTATTTCCATCCTCAAGAGCCTCTTTCATGCCTATGCATGACTTTCGGTCGCGCCAACTTTACACGAAGACGCGAGGGTGTACAAAGGAAGAAGAAGAAGAAATCGAAGAAGCCTTTCTCGTACATACACGCGCGTGTCTGATGTACAAATATAAATACATACACATATTACACGCCTATATCGGGTTTGCGATCGTACCGGCCTTGTGTGATTTTAACGCGGAAAACGTCGCTGATGCGTCGTCGGTAGTAAGCGACCGGCCTTAACCCTCGCTGTTATAGGTTTCGGGGACCTTGGAAGAGGTTGTTGATGCGTCTACCGACTGTATAGTGTATACCTTCGTTAGTGTCTGTCTGTATATATGTATAAAATGATTTTTCTCTAGCTCCCGTGTATTATAAGTCGCGACAAATGTGTGGAATTTTCCATAAGATCGGTATATACAATAGAATATCTGTCTATTACTTATATTTCCGAACCGTTTATGACGCATATGTATATATATGCGTACGTTCCAATGCTATAATAGTTCTCTCGATACATATTCATTTAATTTTTACGACACCTCATTAACATTGTGCTAGTTTACCTGCGCTTTTATATATATCTACCACTCAACGGTCACCACTGATCTCACTACATTCAACAAAAACTATCCTCCCTCCTACCACAACCGATCTTCTAATTATCACCTACAAAAACGCTAATCTATTCATATTACCACGCATAAAATACCCACAATCAGTATTAGCTTTTCCGTTATAATGAATCACATATACTTGACTCCCTGGTACCTTCGCCATCATCCTCCTCCTCCGATGCACTTAGCAAAGCGGATTAGGCTACACGCAGTCACTTAAACATCTCTCTTCCCTTGGGGGATCCCTTATCGTAACCAAATATAACACGCACCCACACGCCTCAGACGATTCACAGTCCTATCTTTGTCTCCCACTATACCCACATATATATGTACATAATCCTTTGGATAACCGATCTATACAGTAGAATATATATATATATATATAAATGTATGAAAAGATGGTGGTAATGATAATTAGAACCGTACCAGTGCAGTGTCTTCAGGATCCTCATGGCGTGCGCCGACAATCTGCGTTATCCCACAGGCTCACATATGCGTGTGTGTGTATGTGTATATATACCCAACATACACCTTTCGTCGCAGCACCAGCTAGCTTATTATATATCTCTTTTTTTTGTTATCCAGCACAGCGATTTTGGTTCTTCCCCTCCTCCTTTACTTCTATACTCTTCTTCTTTATTTAACAAACCTTACCCTTTCCTCCCTCCTCATCCTTCTCGATATATCCCCTCTGTATATATATACACACATATACAGCAACCTCAGTGTAGCACCTTATTTTTTTTTCACAATCCTCTTCTCTCCTCTGGTACACGTGTACGTATATATATATATCTTATACGCTGGTATCACCGAGGCCACTGTGAACAGAGCAACCAAGCAAGAGACTGCGCGAGAGCGAGAGAGAGACAAACACGCGCGAAATCGCCGCTGAGAGCCGTGGCTATGCGACTCGTCGTCGTCTTGGTCGTCGTCGTCGTTCGTTCTTTCCTTCCTTCTCTCTTTCTCTCTCCTCTCCTCAGCGTACCGGTTTTAGGCCGGCGGCGGCAACAGCGACGGCGGCTATACAGCGCAGACAGGTATTCCGGGCTCCGTTAACCGGCTTAATTGCACCCTCGCTGCTCCTGTTGCTCCTGTTGCTCCTGTTACTTCGCCAGTGAGAAACACACGCGTGCGTGCGTGCGACAACGGAATGCGCGCTTTTCCGAAAACTCGCCCTGCTGCTCTTTCTCTATATCCTCTGACTTTTCTCCAATACATATATATATCTATACACACGTATACATATATATATATGTATACACGTATACCTGCGCGTCGATCCTTCTGGACACGTTCGCGCAGGTAGGTAGCTCTGCTATCCGCTCTCTTCTCTTCTCTCTCTCCTTCTCTCTATATATACGTATACTACAGTGTACACGCGCACTTTGCACCAACTACAATCATCACACACAGCTTATTATATTATCATCGTATTCGTGATTATTACGATTCATACCGCGCACTGATAACCAACCAACTATATTATCTCACGCGTATATAAATATATATATAGAAAAAAAATATTAAAAAAAAAACAGAAACGAACTATATCGAGTAGTATGGCACGCGGCGAACGTTAAAAGAAGGCGAGCGTGGGTCGAGCGAGCGGCGTCGCTCGGGCAGCGAGACTGAGTTTGTTGGCTTCGCTCTACCCCCAGAACCCGTCGTTGCTGCTGCCACCGCCACTGCCGCCGCCGCTGCTGCTGCTGCACCTTACCCGCCCCCTCTCCACTATACACCGCTGCTGCCGCCGTCGCCACCGCCGTCGTTGGTTTCTCTCTCTCTCTCTCTCTCCCACCGCTTACGAGCCGCGTTCTCACTGTGTGTCTGTCTGTCTCTGTGTGTGTGTATTATACGCGCGCGTGGTATACTCGACGACGACGATGAGCGGAGAATGCGCTGTACGCTGTGGAAGTATATAAGAGAGGAGTGTATATAAGCTAAGGATATGAGTGGATGTGTGAGTGGTTGGTTGTAGAGGTGAGGAGTGAAAAAATTTTTTTTAGGAAGGTACCGATCGTGTGGTACCACCGTGTGTTAGTGTAATAATGTGTTGTATGTGATATGGAGAACATATACAGTATAGTTTGTGGTTTATTGATATATATATATGAGAGTGAAAAATTTGGTGATTCTGGTATCCATTTTTTTTGTTGAGTTTTTACTTTATGCTTGATTGTTCGTGGCATTGGTGTTGCTTGATAATATTTATACGATTGTCTCCAGTAATTTTAAGGAAGATACTGGGGTATTAAACCACTGCACGGCTGGTGATTTATCAAGGCTCTTTTTTTGAGATATAAATTTAACGTAAATATATATGAAGGTATAGCATCGTAAAGTCGACGAAAATTGCTCGATATAACGATAAAAAAGTTTTTGTAAAATTTTTTGATGTTTGATTTAAGAACAGATTTCGCAGAGTCGAAATTGTATTTTAATCGTCGCATAAAACTAATAAACATACTTAAATATTTCAAGTATTTAATGGTTCTGTATTTTTTGACGATATTTTTAGTTAGCCTCAATAACCGATAAAACAATAATCATATTACTAACGATCACTATACGTAAATCCCAATCACATAACTTGAAGTTTAAATCGCCACTTTATAGGATTAAAAACAAACTTATAGATATCTATATACCTATATATAAAATCATTGGTTTTTAAATTTTGAAGTTTTCCCTCGATTTCGGGAGAGATAAGCGCTCTTACCAGCGTATACGACGATAACGAATTAAATCAGTCCGAGTGCCCATACAAGTTTCAACTTTTGAGGGTGAAAACCGCCGCACGGTAAAGTTCTCGAAGCTAAAATCGATTTCGTATAATGCTGCCGAATTCGCGACTCGCATAAGTCCACATGCATATATATACGCGACGTTTGGACTCGTCGTAATTTCTCTCCGAAATTTCAAACTGCACCATTTGAAATTCACGATTTATCTCGTTCCCTCTTGTATATTTATTACTCATCCAACACGCATATAAACATTATTTTCTTCACATTCCGATAGCATATATATATATATATATATATATATATATATATATATATTGCACGCTGATTCAGGGTCTGAATCATATCAGTCCGTGCTCGATGACTTATATACATAAATACATACATATTAATCAAAGATATATTTTTTTTTCTCATCTAACAAAAAAAAATCCAACCTAACCTCACCCTACATCTATATCTCACGTTCCTATTTATGCAGCCAACCCCGAAACCTTATTCTCCCCGCAGGCTGCGGCCGACTTGCAAATCAACCAAAAACTCTCTGCACGACTGTCTCTCCATTCGTCACTCGCTTCTTCGCGCATATACTACACATATATACATCTATATATCTATATATATACACATCGCCTTGCTACTTCTGCAGCCAACTTATCGTCTGGAAAAACTGTCGCCTATATATATACTACTGCTATACCTCCGCGCTCTTTCAATCTCTCGGACAGACGCGCTACTCGTGCATTGTTCCGCGACGTAGCTTTTGTCATGGATGTGTATATATATGTATACAGACACGTGGTGCACTTCCGTTTTTCTTATTTTTTCTTTCTTCCTCTCTCTCTCTCTTTCTCATACACGGTTCCCGGGTGAGAGATACCGCGAACTTCTTTTCCACGTTTGTATATATATATATATGTAACTCAGAGTGGGAACTTTTGAGGTTTAGAGTTTTACACGAGTTGTTTTTAACGTTGTTTTTCATTACTTCGAAGAGTCTAGTGCCACTATACTGTCGCTCGCTTTATCCTTTTCGCAAGTTCGCGTAACTTGTATAGATGTGTGTGTGTATATATATATATATATATATATATATATAATAAAGTTACGTGTATGTATTAAAGAATATACCGAGGAAGAAGAAGAAGAGGAAAAAAAACAAGGAACAATAGCTCTCGAGTTAATTTATGTAATTTACGTGTATAGAAAGAGTAGCGGCGAGTGAGAGAGAGATGACGAAACAGCGTCTGTTAATGCGTCAATTAACCATTCTGCATAATAAGTTTTATATATATATATATATATATATATATAGACTCGCTATGAAATTCCTCCATACTAAACAACCGGCCGCGCTATGCCGCATCTCTTAACTATGTATATCTCTCTCCGCGAGAACGAGCAAACTAGTTTCGCATTCCCACACACACCTCGTATATATATACGCGCGGTGTGTCGAGTAGTAAGTAGTACGTAGTAGTAGTAGTCTTTCGAAATGAAAATATCATCACGCGGTGTGTTGGTTGACTGCTGCTACTGCAGTAATGCGCGTTTCACTCTCGCTCTTTCTCTCTCTCTCTCTCTCTCTCTCTCTCTCTCTCTCTCTCTCTCTTGGAAAACTGGAAATATGGAGCGTTGACGTTGTAGTAGTAGTAGTACCAAAACACTTGTGTATGAGAAGAGGATAAGTTATTAATCTTGTTGCTGGTACGCGTGTATGCCGGTGAAATTCGTCGTCGTCGTCGTAACAATAGGCAGACGTCACGTGTACGTGTACAGCGAGGTTTCTTTTTCCTCAGCGGGATTTTCACATATCCACGGGTTTAGAAGCGAGGAGGTCGTTGCCGTTGTGTAGAAGCAGTTTTCGTTAATTAAGGGTAGAACAATAATGTGTAACAGGTGCTATGTGAATGAGAAACTTCGTTTTTTTATGATCGAGGTGATGGACCTTTGGGTATACGTCGTTGAAAGTTGCCGGTCGTTCTATCTTGTTCTGAATATTCTTATAACTTATATATTAAAACTATACATTTTGGTATTCATGAGAGTTTAAAATTACGTGTCATTTAAAGGCTAACTTCAATTCATATATTACTAATTTGATTAGGTTTGTTTGGCACCTTTATATAAGCCTCCGATTATAGCTCAGCATTTCAATAGAGATGATTTTCATGACTTGAATGTTTTTTTTCTATTTTGTTGCGGTTAGCCAAGACAGTGTTCTTTCTGGCTTTTACAGAATCTAAAAATTACATGGTAAGAAGTACTTTTGTATAATAACGTAGTAATACACGAACCAAGTAATATTAAATCTGTTAAATTGACAGCTAAAGATGCTGCTTTGTATGATTAGATAAATAACTGCATACAAATTGTGTAGGAAAGAGAAATCGAAAATACATGTAGATGATGGTCCACTTATTTTAGCACTAAATTTTACGTGTATTCTTTTTCTCAGAAATCTCAGTTACCCGCCGAAAATTTACATCAAAAACTCATCCAGTTTCTAACAACTTTACACCAACCAACTTAACGTACCTACCAAATCCTGCCTTAGCCATTCACATTGCCATCTAATTCGCACCTATACCACCGACCACCATTAAATACAGTACAACCGCGACAAAAGCCAATGATACAGCAACCAAGCGACTACAAGAATATATATATACAGATACTCCAACCGGACGCATCGCCGTCGTCGTCCCGGCATTAAAGTCTCTTTCTCTCCCTTGTTCACCGCTCGGCCGCGACTTCCCGTCGCCTCGTGCGCGTACAACTCGCGTACCGTTATCGTCAAACATTATCCATCCGGACGACACAAAGTTTATTAGGATTTCGCAAACGGACGATAACCATGGTTTTGGCGAGGTTCTTATGGGTTAAGAAGGTTGTAAAGGCTAATTATTGGGAAAATTTAGTATAACTGTAAGTGTAATTTTGAAAAATGGTTGAGTTTAGCCGAGAGGTGAATAGAATATTGTATGGGTTGTTATAGAGGCTTTGTCACGGGAACGAGGTGAGTGAGTAATTTGAAATGTTGCTGTTGAGAGAAGAAAGAAGTTTCAAGCACCTACTTTTTCAAAAGTTATATGTATATTTTCATTCTAATTCGTATGATTTTTAGATTAACCAACCATTCTTTTATGTATATATATAGAAAATACATTCTAATAACTAAATCTCTCCCAATTTTTCAACATATATACACATACATATAATAAGACACACAGGTAAACGTGTATAGTTCGAAAAATCTCATGGCACGAAGAAGCACAACGACTATACTCTCTCTCTCTCTCTCTCTCTCGCGTTTCCCGCAAAAACCTCTTTCTCTCCTATCCCAAGATGTATACTCAGCATAGCGGCGGTGCATACTTTCGCGGCGAGCAAGAGCAAGCAAGTGAGCGCTCTGGAATCCTACAGCTGATTCGCTTGTGGAGTGGAGAAGAAGCCAGAGAGTAGAGAGAGAGCTGTGTATATATACGCGCCTTTTCAAGGTTGCCAGCGCGCGGTACTGCTGTGTACTGTATATATATGAGAATGGAGGAACGAGGAGATTGTCTCGAGAGGATACGCGAGGCTCTCGTTGGGTTTTCGCGCGGCTACGAGAGACAGTGAGAGAGAAGTTTTGGAGATCTTTTCAAGATGAATATTTCGGGACGGCGCGGTTTTTTTGAAGTTTTTTTTGGAGGGATTCTTTATTTCGAGTAGTTTTACGTGTTGTGGGTTGTTGATTATGTGGTTATGATTTATGTGAAGTTATACGTTTTTATAATTTTTGGAAAATAATTTTTTTTGGTTGTATAACTTTATACCTATAGTAATAAATGTTACTACTATTCGAATTTAGTACAACCAAAAAGTAAATGATAAATAAAAGGGAAAGTTACCATACATCGAGGGAAAAATTTCAACCGATTTCTCAAAATGTATGCTAGATATCCATCAACTTTCAAATAAACTCTATTTGTTCATATATCTTATCACAAACAAGTTCATTTCCTCCTATATCCGATCCAACGTCCCCCCCCAAAAAAGACAATATCAAGTCAAAAAGCCAAAAGAAAAAACGAAGCTTAAACCTGAAATCCTCACTATATACACGTACACTCGCTTCGTAATCCTGCGAAATAAGGAATCCAGAATCGAGTGTTTCCGTAAATCGCACTATGCGCACATCGTCAAGAATTTTCTCAAGATATTCTCTTTTCCTCTTTTCTCTCTCTCTCTCTCTCGCTCTTCAGACGTTCTTCGCGCATCAGAGATGATATCTATACGCATGCGTATATGTGTGTGCAGTGTTCGAAGCCATTTGCATTCGTCAATATCCAATTCTTATAACCCGAGAGGGAAAAACCACCTGTTACACAAACACACACACTAGAGTATAAGCGAGTAGGAAATATTTGTTCGAATATCGATGCGACGCGCGCGCATGCACGTGTGGTATTGGGTTTTGGTTAGAGTTGATCTGTGTGTATGTGTGTGAAGTGGATGGTGGTAACAGAGGTGAGAGAGTGACGAGCGTGGTTGGAAGGTGAAGTTTTTGCGATTGATATTGAATCGTGGTAGTGTTCCTTTAATAGGTAGAAGGTTAGTTTTAATATACCGAGAGAAATTTCTATATAGTAAGAGTTACGATAAAATTGTATCGTATTTTAGTGAGTAGTATAACGATAGAGTTATAAAATAAAGTAGCTATTGAACGGTGAACATTACAATGGTGCTAACTATGACAAATAATGAGTTATAATACTTATCTAACTGATAACAGTTTTTTTTTTTAACAGAGCTACATTAATAAATTAGTATGAAAAATGTAACGTTAAATTTTTGTGAAATTGTAGCTAAAAGAATCTTGTTATTATAAATATTATAGTGATTTGCCATCATATACTCTTTAAAGTCGAATTAGTGAAAAAACCACTAAACATTAGCGAAAATAGCTTCACCGAAAAAGTTTTGTGAATATTCACTAATTTTTCGATGGATCAATTTTCATTAATGTTTAGTGGTTTTTTTCATTAATTGAGATTTATACGCACTCTCCAAAATTGCTACAGAATTTTCTTTAAAATTTACAGTCAAATAGGGTCCTCTTATTTATAGAAGTTTCATTTTATATGAAACGAATTTTCTGCTTGTCACAATAATAAGAAGATTTGCTCTATCACGTAGAAGCAATTTTGGAAAGTGTAGAGTATTAATTAAATAATATTCGTAATTAAAGTTCTTAAAAAACTTTTTAATACTATTTTGTTGATTACCAAAAAGCAGCGTGAACATATCAAAATATCTATATATTTTGTAATTCAAATAGTTATTTCGACTGCACTTTTAAAATGATTGTTTTTAAATAAACGATAACCTTAAGCGTCCATCTAATCCAAACCCCCGAAAATACACAATCCCAGTGCAATTGCTAATCAAATCCCCTATACAAACGTTACGAATCAAAAAATCAAACCTCCCAATAAAAGGAGATCCCCAAACCGTCCCTAAATCTCAACATATCACACGACACCTACACGTGCACACGCACAGGCAACCGTTCGGAAAAGTCACACCTTTTCAGGTGTGTGTGTCTGTGTGTGTGTATATATGTATGAGAACGCCAAGGCCGTAGGCTATTTACACATACCCAACTCCGTACAAACACATTCCCTTCTTATATATATATATATATACACACGATACCTACTCTTACACCTATACACAGAGCGCATCATCGTCATCGTCATCCCCCGCGGGCGGATTATCATCGACGCATCACCTGCTGCCTATAAAACGTCGCTGCCGTCGTCGCCGTCTGGATTTTAAAAGTCGCTGGGGCTTTTAAAAATCTTCGGTAGTTCCAGGTATATATACACATAGACACGTGTGTGCTCCGCGCGCCTTTTCCTTTGATCCCCTGCGCGTATATATATACGTTTTTTTTCTTCTTCTCAGAGGTAAGGTTTGAATGCATCGATCGACAGAGAGATGATGCCATCGCGATTCGGTGTGTATTGTTATATGGGAATTTCTATTTCAAGAGAAACTCAATGCACATGTCACCTGCGGTACGGAGCATCGTTCCGTATATATGTTTAATCGGTCGTTTTTATATGTGTATATGTATATCGTTCAAGAAAGTTAAAATCCATTTATATGTATATATATAGAAAACGGTCATCTCCAGACAGCACGTGGTGCAAATTAAACTCGAAAGTGTCTGAGTGTATAAGTTTTTTTTCAAACACTCCATCGGTGTGTATATACAATGTCAAATATTACAACCATGATGTATAAACACACACGACAGCGTAACTTTATCAACCTGCAAGATGCGAGAACCCGACACCTAATGTATTCGCGACAAAAAGGAGAAGAAGAAAAAAAAAGGAGCTAACGTCACGCAGCAACGGTGCGTCAAAGTGAAAAATATTTATTCCACACTCGCACTTCCGCATGTCACACAGACACATAGTGTGGGCGGCAATTATATATACGAAGGTGCAATAATAATCGCAAGCGCGGCTTGCTGAATATTATTTTTAATTTGCGAGCGTTATCAGCTGTCTTTTTCTCTTGAGAGACCGAGTTAACTGTGTATAGCTTAGTATCTTATCGGCGAGATGATGTTGTATATATTGAAATACAAGAGATTGTGATGTGTGTAAGCGAGGTTTATTGCGGTTAATTGAGGGGACGAGTACAGGTTCATTTTTTTTTTGTTTTGGTGAGTGGAGGATGTGGGGATTAATTCATGAGTTGGTGAGGGTATTGAAGAGTGAAAGTGGTATAGAGAGGGATTAAGAGTTACGTGGAAATTTAAAACAATGATATATTTTTAGTGTATAATTAACTGGAAGGTTAAAGATTTGTCACGGTATAATTATTTGTATAATTTGTTACAAACGCGTTGAATTTTCTATAAAAAAATATTTGTAATCTTATACCTTGTTTCCTACGAAATAGCTTTCTATATATAATCTACTATAAAACTGAAAAGTGTCAACTCCTTTATAAGGTTACATATACGCATTTTTTTCGTCGATCGAAAGTGTAAAATATCCAAAAGACGCATGTTTCTAAAAATTGCAAGCTGCATGTACATATTTGCTAGCAAGAAATCGCAGTGATGCTACGTTAAGCACATCATATATATATATATACACACACACACACACACACACACACACACACACACACACACACACACACACACAC
>JAYJLV010059476.1:0-17838 GCA_036873485.1 Torymus texanus
ATGAACTCATAGTGGGTGGAAAATAGTTTTTATATTGTAAATTTTCAGTTTTTGAAATGTTACAATTTTCGCCCTGATGAAAATATAAGGCTCTCCCGAGAAGCGTTCGTGCCTAAAAATTTTATTCATCTCCAGGCACATATTTTTTAAGTGACATTTTGAGAACTGCCAGTGAGATAAATATGTCCAAAGGCAAATATAAATTTCATAGAATGCAGAAAAAAATTAAGTAGCATTATGCTAATCTAACTACATCTATATAATAAGACTAAAAGCCTTGAGAATAAGACTGAAAAACGAGCATATATTTAATTTGAATTGTATGCATGTAATCCAATAGGCAGGTGTATTTACTCAAGTTTACGCGAATTTGTCCCTTCAAACCAAGGAAAAAAGGAAACAAAACACCAGCGATTCAGTCATTGTGTTCACACAATAGAAAGTTAAGATCGGCTAATGAACAGTGAAACAAGATCACACGGTCCTCCCGACACAGCCAAAAATAAGAGAGATATACCCGCAACGGGCGGAAAGGAAAAACGTCGATTCCCGCCCCCGATAAGGTGTGTCTCGGTCTGGCCTCTGCTTATCCTCCGGCATCTCCTGCACATTCATTCACGTTGTTGCCAGGGCTAGCAACAGCAGAAGCAGCAACACCGGATACCCCGCGAAGAAGCTTCCTTCTCCGTCAACGGCGAAAGCATGAATGAACGTGGCCTAGAGAGCGCGAGAAGAACCTTGAACGTAGCAGGTCCCATCACAGCTGATTCACGGAAAAGTCTTGGCCGCTCATGAATCAGCTGAGCGCTCGCTAGAGAAGGAGACGGAGAGAGGGAGTGGAAAGCCGGGCCCGGGGGCCCCACACAGCCATTTTTAAATCCCCGCTCACGAACGAGCCGGCCTGCGGCAGATTTAAAAGGCCCGAGAATGAGAATGAGAGAGAGAGAGAGGGAGAGCAGCGCGCCCCTCTTCCTTCTCTCGCACTTCGCTCTGCGGAGCGCCGTCCTTCTCTTCGTCCTTTATCTGCTCCCCTTCTCGCGTGCACCTCGCTCTATCTCCCTTGCTCTAGTGGACTTGTTAACGAGGCCGCCGAGGCTCCGTCCTTGTCTCTCGACCCTTAGCCATTCTTGAGCTTCGGATCCCTCGCCCCGAGAATGTTCATGATAAAACAATTAATAGATGGTTTCCTTTGAACTCCTTTATTCTCACAATTGTCTCCCTCCCCACGCGCACTCCGGAATTCCAATAACTAGTAACCAATTCGTTGTTGGAACTTAGTGTAACATTGTTCGTTTATTGTGACCTATATAGGTTTCGTTTGATAAAACAATTTTTTTTTATTTATACATTTTCAACTAAAAAGCATTATTTTAATTAACACTTTCTAACAGTCTATTCGAAAATGTCCAATAACATTAAATTGAGTATGTTATTATGAATAATGCTAACAGTTTCTTCAAAATATAAGCGACTATCACCGGGAAGAGAACATTCTATGATAACACAGTTTGCATAAATCCATTGCGTGACAATACTCACGTTGGGAAAAAAAATTAAATCGCTAAAAATCACTTTCCTTAATGCCTTTTAAACGATGATTTTCACTCTCAGCATTAAATTAATTCGAGGAAAAATTCCTCAAAATTTTCTAAATGATCCATCATCCCAATCCGCCCTCTCCTCCACCCTTGCCCGTTCCCGCGATTATCTTCTCCCCCTTCTAGCCGTGTCCTTCGAAAATGATCCCCATGTCGGTTTTGCGGAGCAGGGGCACCATAAAAAACATCATCTCATCACCCGTGCGAGCTCGAGCCGCGCGGTCGCTCTCACACGCCACGACTCGACGAAAAAAATATATGGTGAGAAGTCGGAGGGAGAGAGAGAGAGAGGGAGAGAGGAGATAAAGTTGAGAGACGAGGGAGCGGAAAGCTCGCGGGCACAGGTATTGAGGATATTTGGGGCTTTCTTAGTACCTGCACGAGTCTCTGTCGGAGGAAAGAAGAAGAAGGAGAGAGAGAGAGAGAGAGAGAGAGAGAGGCAAACAAGCGGAACCCTCCGCTCACTTATGGTCATTTCGATACAGCCAATGTATTATTACGTCCTCCGTGGAATTTCGGTCCGCTCAACTTTGCGGCTCGTCGACGACACTATCATTTTTTTTCATTCTCCACTGCGCTCACCCTCGGTGAAAGAGGAAGAGGGTGTGCTACTTTCCCACTTTCCCTCGAGGATCTTCTGATTCTCCCCCGATTGTACGCTTCAGATTTATATATATATTGAATCGGGTAGCAGTGGATTACACGTAGCCGCGCGACCGAAAAGCGGACATTGAGGAATGGCTAAGAGGAACTTGTTGGGGGCTTCTGTAAGCGATGCACCTTATTCATTGGATATATACCTACTTTGTTGCGCGATACTCCGACCTTGGCGTATAAATCACGGCTAAGAGATATTAAACACCTGATTTTACGACTCGTGTCGGCTGAGGATTCTTAATTGATTTTTAATTGGAGCTTTACGGATGAAAAATGAAAATCAAGGAAATATTTGTGTATTGTAGAACCATTGTAATTTTTAATAAAATAATTATATCATTCGTTTTTATATTCATTATATAAAATACTTTGTTATTACGTAATGTACAAAAATTTTATGATAGAGATATTTTTAAACTTTAGGAAATATGCAATTTTTATATAAATATGATTTATTGGATAAACAAAATTCAATTATAATTTTCATTAATTGAAAACAAAATTCAAAATTTTTTAAATATCAACTCAATTGCTGAAGAGTTGGTCTTTAAATATAATATTGCCCTGGTTTTTAATAGATTTGTCTATTAAAAATAGAGAAAAATCTCAGTAAATGGCCAAGAAAATGACTAATTATTGGCTTCCAGTGAAACGCTTTTTCTGACATTATTCGCCCATTTAATAGATTGGGAGTAACATAATCTAAGTTTCGAATTTTCGTTCCAATTTCCTTACCAACTTGGCGTTGAAGTAGGTGAAATTCAACAATATCTGAAAGTTTAGGAAAATATAAACAATATTCGGAGACTAAAAAATAGTTTGCAGCACTCCTTTCATAAATATTCAGTAAAACTTATTTATTGCCATTTGATTCAGTCTCTCTCACTTCTCATCATAATAATAAGCTTTTACTTAGACATTATTTGACTCACTGTAATAGTCAACTTTAGTATCTTTAATATGGCCAAGAACAAACTTGTGCCGATCATCAAAAAAGCCACTCCATTTTTTGATCTACTTAATGTTCGAATAATGTGGAAAAAAGCGTTTCATCGGAAGCGAAAAAATAGACAAGAAAAGTACCTATTTTATGGCCAAGTCTAAAATAAATAGTCAAACTATGGGGTAAAAAATGTTTTGGATTTCCACCAGGCTGATTATAACACTATTGCAGTTGATACCTAATTACATGCTCACTGACATTTTAGTATTTCTTTAAACTTGCTGATATGCTATATAAAATGATTCGGATATAAAGCGATTAAAGTCACTACGAAAAAAAATAGACTATAGTAGTGAAAAATACAAGGCAAGAATCTACCACGATTCCCGCAGTCTCCTTTATTGTAAACAAATCGTTAAATACATATTATAAAGCCTTTTAGAAATCAAACAATCGTTCCTTTTCTATCTCAAGCACATCTGATAAACCCCGCATAGTGCGCCGGCCTTTAATAAAAAAGAATAAATATTATGATTCACGTGAGGCTGGGAGCTAAGCGGCCTTTAAAAACCCGAGAAAGATTGAAAAATGCGATTAGACGCTTTTCACACGACCGCATCCTACTTTTGCCAAAAGGAGGCTACAGCTCTCGGAAAATCTGTGGATGATTAAATGATTCGACGGAAACAAAGGCAGTTTTCCAAACGGGGGGCGCAGGGCCGCCGACGTCGAGTCGATATATCACGACGACTGCCCCCGCGATTAACCATACCGCAAATTAGCGCCTTGGCCCCGAGAAAAAGGTGTGCCAAGAGGGTGGAGATATTCTAGAACAGTGCATGCTAGCCCGAACGAAATTCGACGTCTCGTTTCCTGCGAGCTGCGGGGATTGATATATTCCGTTGCGTCGGGAAAGGGAGAGAGAGAAGTCCGATTTTTTCCGCCCCCGAGTACTCATCTCGTCGCTTTGTCTCAGTCGTTCCCCCGTCTCGTGGTGCCTTTGTTCCCTATGTGCTCGTACCACTCCCACTCTCCCTCTCTCTTTCTCTCTCTCTCTCTCTCTCGTTCTTTGCGGCCCCTGAGGAAGGAAAAATAGACCCTCACATGTTCCTCAGATGATCCGTGTGGGCACGTGAAGAAGGGAGACGGAGAACCCGCACTCTCAGTCGCTTTTTGGCTATACATGTGAGTGTGTGCGTGCGCGCGTTGCGCGTTTTCCCGCCAATTTCTCGGAATACCCCTTGAACAGCCACCATCCAAGATTCTCTCCATCTCTCTCGTAACATATATATATATACAGCTTTTGTTTCGGATTTCGTCCGTCTAGTGCGGTGTATAACGATATATAGTCGCGGTCTCGAGAGACCTGCGCGCCAGCGCGCACCGACTTCCGCTTCGATGTGAATTATACGCGTGTGCTTGGTGTGTTTGTGGAACAGTGGGACCATTAGGAGCGAATTATTCAGATGAGAGGCGGAAGTAGCCGCGGATGTAGGACCTTGCCTACACTTGTTCTCTGTCTTTGTGAATTAGCCGAAAGTGTGTGAAGAAATGGGCTTCGTTATGATATTTTTTCATCTCCACTAAGTGATCCTTTGTTATTAATAATGGAGCATTTAATTTCGAGCTTACAGTAGTAACAAGGACTTAATTCTTTATTTTGTTTTAATTATTAAAGTTTAATCTCAGTAAATTTATATTAGACAATTCCTACAGAAGCCAATAATATTGTCTGTGTATTTATTATTTTACTTAATCTATATAATAAATTTTTGTACAATATATTATATGTAAATATATTATTATCGGTTATTAATATAAAAATAAATATTAAATTATCGTAATGGTAAAATTAATGAGAAAACATGTAATTAATTTAATACTTGTACATTTACATTTTAATTATTATAATTAATCTTTATTATATCACACAGAAAATACTTAAATTAAATCATATTTCTATTGCTATGAAGTCGTTTGAACAACTGTATTATGTTCTTTCTCTGAATGTCGTTATTAGCTAAGAAACAAATGAGATTAAATGGAAAGAAAACATACGGAAAGACAAAACGACCAGAAAAGAGTAAAAGCAAAGCAGATAAGCTTATCGTAAATTCGGGTGCCCGCATGGAAAATCGGTTGCATGTATGCACTACGGGACATCTTTCTCTGCTTCAAGTACCTAAGTAACCGACGTCTGCTGATCTCCGTGTGTTTTTTCATATGGAAATCGATAAGGAGCTCGCGCGCACGAGTTACGGGCTTAAAATGGGGGAAAAGGAAATAATCTGAATGAACTAGAAGAAAAAAAAACCCTTGTACGGAAGCTCGCGGTGGCTGCCACTTTCCCGCCAAAAACCCCTGCCCCTGTCAAGAGAAACGGAGAACAAACAGACTGAGATTCTCGAGTGTGTGATGTGTGTGTGTGTGGTGTTATGCTGCCGCTAAGGCGGGAGCAGAACGCATCCTTGAAAACTACTTACGGCTTTCCTTTGATTCGACGCAAAATTTAAATGGCCTGGTCTGGCTTCTCGCCTTTCAGGGTTGTGTATTTTGGGAATGCACGTGCTAGGAGAAAGCCAAAAATCACGACTGCTCTGTGTTGGCAGGCTTTGTGACTTAGCAGTTTAGATAGGAATTGGACGAACGCAAACAAAAAATATGAATACAATTGAAATAAAAAAATTACGATTATTGATTTTAAGTAAAAAATGAATCGTTATTTAATAATATATTATAATTTAATGCTCAGAATTTATAAAGACTAAAGGTTTATATATAGTTGAGCGCAAAAACAACATGGCAATGGTGTGTACTCAATACGCATTCACAGGGGATTCAATTATTCGAATTATAAATAAAAAAATATAGGCAGCCTAGGGAAAGTCTAATAATTTTTCAGTCAAACATAAAAGGAAAAGAACAAACAGACCGAAATATTCAAAAGTAGGTAAGGGAGATATATCTCTTGTCAAATACTTCAGGCCTTTGATCTGTTATCTACTCACCAGAATGACGAGTAGCATTTCTAATGTATTACTATTCCAAATTAAAATATTGTTAAAAAATATACGTTTCTTCATATATTAATAATTAAAAATTATTCTCATTTTAATACCTTCAATAAAGAATTACTAAATATTACTATTACTATTACTATTACTATTACTATTTGGGAAACAATATTTATTGACCTAAACAATTTTGCATCGCGAATAAAAGAGAATTCTTATTTATAAAGCTTACAAATATGCAAAAAGCATGTATATAACAAATAATAATTAATTTTTTAATTTTAATATTATGTTCAAATAATATTTTTCAAATTACAATTTTGCGTGTTCAAATGAAAAGAATTTATATTCTGTAATTTTATATTAAATAACAGCAATATTAATCATGAACTTCAAGTCATCAAGTTTTTCAAACAAGGTATAATATTTTATTCCCATGATGATGCACAATCCGAAAAATCTCAAAACCTTCACACTATCATTTTCCATAATTATTCAATCAACCGAACTAACTTTCCTCTGCCTTTATCTAGGGCTAGGATCTCTATATCGATCGCCGTCATTGACCAACCCTTGGTAGTTTCCAATTTTTTCCCCAATACTCTTTCCATGGCATTCCTATAGTGCCCAACGCCCGGATCGTCCCCCAGACTTGCTCCGTTTTTGTCTCATCACCTCTCGTTCTCGGGAATCGAACAGGTCTTTGTCTCTTTTCTCTTCTCCTGACGATCTCCAATGCAGTTTAGCGTTGTGCCACTTTCGACAATAAGCAGTTTCTCTCTCATTATGTGGTCTTACCTCTCGCGGAGAAGGGCGGAATGTACCGACTATCTCACGCAGGGATTTTGAGGACTTTGTTTGAGAATCTTTTTTACTCAGTGGAAAAGGATTTCTAACTCTTTTTCTTAAATTGCGTTACGACATTGAGCTTTCTCTTAGACCTTGAGTATTGTTGTGGTGGGTTATACATAATAGGTATTCATTCAATAAATTCAAGTATTGTTTAATTTTATAAATCTAATATTATTAAACTATTTATAATTCAAATACATTTTTAATTAATAGAAACTCTAAAGATAATAAATACTTTATAATTTTCGACTTTTTTGTAATGTGTTTATTCGAACAAATTAATGAACTTCTTCTATGTGTCAATATGTGACCCTATTGAACGAATAGCAATCCTACGCATTTACCCTGTGAAAATTTCTTGCTCAAAAAACCATTCAGGTATTGGTTCGAATATCTATTACAAATTCGAGTAATTCCCATGTATCCCATTTCTCACGACATACCAAAAAGTGACCTTAAACAACATTTGTACAAAGATCCCCAAAATTGGCATGACTATCGGTGAAGTGTCTTGAAAACGAGGGCGAAAATTCAGCCTTTGTAGCCCTGTCCCCCCGAAATTCATCTTCGGTCTTATTTACGAACCTTAGTGGCCACTCTAATAATTTTTCTTCGGTGGCGGCAGCGGTGGTTCGCGCGAAAGAAACGTGACGGCCTTACGTATGTGTGCTCGCGCGCGCGTGTGTGTGTGTAATTCCACGTCGGAAGAAGAAAAAAGAGTGGCTCCTCTCCGAAGTGGAGGAAATCTATCATTGGGAAGCCTTGGATTTTGGAGAGCAGGTCTTATACAAGACGTCGTCGCAAGAGAGACCGAGATACCAAGAGAAGAATGGGGAGCTGCAGGTTGCTCTCGCTTACTGTGTGTGTGTGTGTTTGCCTCCGGGGGCCTGGGACAGGTAGACGCCAGAATGCTTCCCACACCTCACCCATTCATCCCCCTAGCAACACTTCTTCTCCGTTCTCGTTTTTCTGTCTCTCTTGCTTGCCTTGTTACGCAGGGCAAGACTCGCCCCCAAATTGTTATTTCCATTCTCATGTTCTACCTGACTCCTCGGACTTGATCGACGGGAGGAACATCAAACGGCGACTGGATCGAGGAAGAGAGCATTTGCAAGTTCAGAGCAGGGAGAAGATGCACGTAGTTTTATGACCAATTTTATTGCTTAACTTTTCCCGAAATTTCCGGATCTTCGTTTTTCTGGCTTCTCTCCCTATTGATAGATACCCGACAAGGGCTTCTTTTGCTCATCTTCCCTTTCCGGTCAGCTTCCTGCTCTTCATTCTACTTTTCGTCTCCCTCTTTTGTTCTTTTTTGCGCTATGTGTGGCTCTCTTCCGACGACTTTGAGTCCCCGAGTGGTGCAATAATTGTTGCCGCGAGCACTGCGGAGGTGTTTTTTTCTTCTACTCTTTACGCTCTGGTTGAGCCTCTATGGCCTTGTTACACTTTGTCACTATTGGCTTTGTTCGCGTTACTTTCAAAAACGGAGGTTTACGGTTTTCCCTTTCCGAAAAAGATACATTGTAGGCTTTTTATGGGTTTTCGAAAATCTCAGAGGTATGCTCGTGAGACTCGTCACGAAGGTTAAAGCATATACTTCCCAGCTTCGCCGGAGTACACGCCCATATAAACGGAAAAGGTATGTGAAGATTGACATATCTTGGGAAAAAACATTTACAAGATTTTGCATAGTTTTTGCAAAGAGTATTTAAAAGAGATTATTAATCTAGCTTTACTTACAAGTGTAGTTATATAAACAATGATTTTAACTAATTTAACAATTAATAATTAACGTGGACATGTTTCAGTATACATTCGCTGTAAAATCTATATGTAATGAATTTAATTTCTTGTAAAGTGTTTTAAACGTAATAAATACTTAAATTTAAATACTTAATGAGAAATTTAAAATCCGTGGTGACTGAAAAATATCAGGGACAATTGATTTGTAGTTTGCTTTCATACTTAGCGGATAATAACGTCACCACCTTAATTATGGGTTGACATAGCTTAATTTTTCAAAGTTTTCAGGGGATTTGAGAACTAGCATCTTGACTTAAAGTAGGGAAAACTTGTCTCCTGCAATTAAAGAGAACCCTATTTGGACCAAATATTTCGTCAACCGAGGAGGCTGCAAATTCGGGCGCGGTCCCATGCATCTTCCTCGTAAAACCTACCAGAATTACAGAGCTGCGGCGAAGAGCCGTAAAGTGAGGGTTCGGTGTGACCAATCAGATTGTCAACCAACGGAAAGCCGGCAATCAGGAGCGACAGTTGACGTTGAATACGGCACATTTAGATTCTCGTATAACGAGCGACTACGCCTGCTTAATTGGAGCTTTAGCTTTTTCGCTCGGGTCAGTCAGTTTAGTGAGCTCCCACGAATTCGCCCACTTCACAGACTATCGAATACGATGATTCAATTAAGCGCAATTAACACAAGAAATGTTGGCTACTTCTTAATTGTCTTTTCTGTGCTAAACCATCTGTAGATATGTCTATTAACTCATTAACAGGTAGGTGGCTTTTAGAGAATAGATTTGCTTCTGTTTAAATGAGCTTGAAATTGTTTCGTTAACAGGAGAATTGCGTATTTAGTAGCTTCTAAGGAAGCGCCATAAGTGTTTTCTTTACTGTAAAATCAGATTTCTGTTGGAAGATAAATTGTATTTATTTTTTGTTCACAATAATATTAGATTGTTATATCATTAAAGAAAATTATTAATAAATAATTTTTTATAATGAATACTATGACTTTATTTTAACTTCGACGTCATTAAATATCTATTAATATTTTGATAACACTAAGAAATTAAAAAATTTAATTATTTATACATTTTTTGAACAGTTAGATCATACGGTGATTATCAACATAGACAATCTAGTGATCATCTATTAAAATCACAAGATATTTCAAAAAAAAGGTAAGGATGCGTTCTTTACAAATATAAGAAAAGCTTGTTTTGCTATGTTAGTATTATTTTTCCGAACTAGATTTTCCGCACAAAAACATTGAATAGACTAAAAATAATGTATCCTTCAACAAACAAAAGAAACATCAATATGCTCTTAAGATTCGCATCTTCGAAGTAGTATTCCGCAGAAAAAATGTGTACAATTCATCTCCGCCCATGATGTCTTAACAAAGATTGAAGAACAAAAGAGAGCTGCTGATATAGGAAAAAGGAGTGAGTTCTGCTGACAAACAATAGACCTGCTGGTAGAAGCGCGAGAAAAGGATAGGAAAAAGACTGTAACCAAAGGGCGCACAGGTCCGATCGCCAGAAGGGTTCCGAAGAGATCGATGATGGAGAAACGAAGACGGCAACATTCTTGGCGGGAGATCTGAGCCAATCACAGGTAAGATTCTTTCTTCACGATATTTTAGCATTCTTTTTATAACTTTAACAACATAATATGCAAATTTTTGTAAGAATCTTAAACAATTATACCCAATTTTCTCTAGAATAAGACCTCAATTTTTATTTTCAGATAATTATACAAGGCAAATTTTTTTTCTTTAATACAATTTTATGTCACTCAAAAAAATCATTTTTCAACTAAATAAATATATATTTATATTTTTTTTAATCAGTTTAGTTTTTGATTTTGTAATACTATAGTAATTCTTACTATAGTAAGAATATATTCTTTGCCATACTAGGATTCTTTATAAACATTTTTACTGTTTTTAATTTACTAACATTTAATTAACGGTGGATTTATTTGAAAGTTTATAGAGTATTAAAGTACATCCTCGTAAAAATGAATTAAGTTTTTATTGAAATATATTAGAACTTATTTTTTATATAATTGTGAAGATGTATCATTACTTCAGTTATATATGTTCATCATTACAGGCTCCTCACCAGTTATTATATAACAGCTTCATATTTCAGGACAGGGTTGATAACAGAAGTAGCACAGCAAATACATAGCTGTATTTTATGGGATTGTCAGCAAATTTCAATAAAAGTCCCCTGAATTCTAGTAACAACGGTACTAATAAACATTGCATAAGACATAGGTAAGAAGATAAACAAATAAGTCATGCATTAATGAGATTGACAACGATCGGCATATTTTCTTCTTTTAATCTATAATTTTTAAATTTTATTATTTTTTATTTTATTGTATTCGTGAATATTATTCGTGAATAATATCTAACGCGGTACTGAATGTATCTGTTTACATTTATTTACCGAGGTTCAAAAGTTCTTTGGTTTGACACAGAAGATGCATCCAAGAACAACGTCTCGCTATTTGTCCCCATTTGTCTATGTACTCATTCAGGTCATCTCTGACCAATTAAAGGACCGCAGGGGAGGTCAGGAAAGAAGATCCGACCAAACATTCCGCTGGAAGAAAGGAAAAACAGCTGAGAGTGAGGGTGCAGCATACCAGTCTTTTCGCAGAAAAATCCATCCTACTCAGGAAGCTGAGCTCGTATGGGTATGGACATACGCACACACGTAGCCACAACCGACCGGCAGCTTTCTTTTTAAATCGTTCGTTAAATTTGTTTTTCGAGGGCTCGCAGACTCCAGAAAAACAGATTTGCCTTTCCCAGCCCCGGCGGATAACATAAAGAAGACAAAAAGGAGAAATGGAGAGGAGACGAGAGGAAGTAAGAGAGGAGGAGGAGGAGGAGGCGGGAGGGGAGATATTCGCGGAGCAGAGACGGTTGGTCAGCGATATTGTACAAACGGTGCCGCGAACCTCCTATCCTCTCCTCTCTCTCTCCTCTCTCTCTCTCTCCTCCTCGTGTGCATATATGGGCCCCAACGACCATAAAGGAGAACGCCGAGTCAGCAAGAAGTGCAGCACACTAGCTGGCTCTTGGAAAGATGCACTTGCCGCTCTCGCGCCCGGCCTAATATTCATTTATTTCCCTTTAAAGCGTGCGGCGTCGTCTCGTCGCCGGCGCGGATCTTTTGCATTTTCCTCGGCTAACCGAGATCTTCCGAATACTGCAAGAACAAAGACAACTAACGGGCAAGAGGAGCCACGACGCCGGTCTGTCGTGGTCCTTGTGCTGGATATGTATACGTATTCATATGTGTGTAGGGAAATAGGGATATTGGGTCGGGCAGCGTGTTACGGCTCGACGTTGCGTAATTACCCTCGCTGATTTTTAATGGGCATCGCCGTTGGGCTCCTCGTGCCGACCTCTCGCTGCGGACCATGTGGAGTTTCGGTTTTGCTCGTCTTCGTTCCGGTCAGCGATGTGATGTAACACATATGTTTGCCTTTCCAGGATTTGTTATGGCTGAGTTAAGCATAATCATATATCAGGTATTAGCTCAAAGACACTAATGAATGATAAAATTACAGTAATTATTAGGCATTAATTCACAATTTTTAACAAATTGTTGCAGTTATCTACTGTTTGCAATCAGTCAAGACAAGTAGATGGCTAAAAGAATTAGTGAAAATAAAAAAATGACGAAAAATAATATAAAATAAAATACTAAAACATTGGTCACTAGGTAATTCTGAATATATAAATTATAGCAACTCCTTAAAGGAATGAAAGAGCAAATATGCTATCCTATTTACAATTAATTATTTTTTTCATGAACTATTCTTCAATACGTGAAGAAGAGGGAAAACCAATCGAAGTCATGAGAAGTTTAATCCAGGAATTTCTCTTAGCTCCAAAATCATCTTGTTCTGAACTTCAAATATATTTCTTTTTATTCAGTTATATTTTAGTAAAAAATATAATAGTATTATTGAGTTTGCTTCTTCGAAAAAAAATTATTAAATACTCTAAATAAATTATTTTATAAAAAAAATTAATAATCACTAAATACTACCTAATATATTACAAATATTGTATAAAATTTAAAAAAATGATCAGTAGTATACTAATGCAATTGTAAATTATTCGTATGCTTAAATGATTTTAACACTAAAATCATTTACATTACGCGAGTCTGTTAGCATTAAGTCATTCCAATTGCCATTTTTATAATAGTTATATAGATTTAATCTTTAAAGTTAGCGTTGAGGAAGAATCAATTGGTAATTCCAAAAGCAGCAATTAAAAGGTTGATTTAACAGTGTTTAAACTACTTAAATATTATACTTGTATATAATTGTTTCTAGTTTTAATTCTTTAAAGAAATGTAAAAAATCACATTATTATAATTATGTTTTGTTCTCAATAATTTCTGATACTACAAAAGGTAATTTATTGAAAAAGTAATTGTTTATATAACTAAGCACAAAGTAGCGGACCAATGAGGTCAATAAAAATCATAGACCCCGACCCCGATACCTTTAATAACTGATTTCGTACGAAATATACCAGATGTGCCGATCTATCATAATTACTATCGATCGAGATTTCTTTCCTAAAATCATATGGCAAAAAAATCGGCACCCATTGACGTCCTAGCTAAAACTGATTTCCCGGAAAAAGTACAAGCGTATCATCCGAGCAACAGCTGCGCATTCCACAGTATACACATACGCTCGACAAGACAAAACGGAAGAAGCTCTCTCTCTCTCTCTCTCTCTCTCTCTCTTGGCATCTCGAGAGAAAGATATACCCGCGCTCGCGCGCGAGCGAGAGGCTAAAGATCCCGGGGAAGACGCGAAGAAGGAGCAGAGGCAGAAGAAAGAACCCGCGTTGGCGCTCTCTTGGTGGTAGTGGTGGTGGTGGTGGTGGTGGTGGTGGTGGTGATGGTCGGTCCCGCGTGCGTGCACTTGCTCGGGTGGGGGGGGGGGTTTAAATGCCGAGACGAGCGCGCGTTTAAATGCCCGCGAGTCCGCGCTGGACCAATGCCGTGGCAGCGTTTCACCCAACGGATAAAAGGAGCAAAAGAGGTGGCCGCGTGGCCGCGCGTTATTAGCGAGAGCGCGCCGGAGACGGAGTAGAGAAGACTCGCTGGGGAGAGAAAGGGTTTTTGCGGGGGAAGGTCCGGCCGACTATGGGCACATATATATACACGCGCGTCCCCGCGTCGACGACGCCCGCTCGCTTTGCTTCATTTTTTAACGGTCGTTTCGCGCGACGACGAGGTGGGGGGCGGCGTCGCTCGCTACTCTCGCTCGCTCCTTGGCTTGCCCCCGGCGAACGCGCCTTGTATATATATATTTCTGCGTGTATATACGCGCTCGGGACGAGGCATTTTTTCTTCCACGTTTATTTTCTCTCTCTCTTTCTCCACGCTCGCTCTGTTGTGCGTCGCAAACATCGGCGCGTGCACGCTTTAATTTTGTTTTCGATCGTGGCGTTTCATTAAAAAATTTTTTCGCCCTGTAATTTAGGTGGATGAAATAAAAGAACGAGTCGACGAGCTACTTCAGACACATAGCTTTATAATAATACGGATACTTTCTCTGTATACCAAGGAATATATTTCAAATCTAATTGCAGTAATTTTGCTTTAATTTTCAGTTAAAGGTAGAAGTTTGTGTGATAAAATTTTGCAAGAAATAATTTTTGAATTATAAATTGTTAATTACCTGAAAAAGATCATGTTAAATTCGGAAAATTTTTCTTTTTTAAATATCAAAATTCAAAGGGTATAAAAGATAGCATATATTTATTTATATTTAGAATTGAAGGTTATCATGGGGTAAAATGATAGATTCTGGAAAGTTTTATAATTTTGATTATTACGGTTATTATTTTATTTGGTTAGAAATGAATTTATTCATGTATTATTTGAATAGTCATTAGATCAAATTAATAAACTTAATTATTGTAACAGTTACTTTACATAGAAATTCTAATTATAAGTACGTGGAATATATACGCAACTGAAGCAAAATTATCCCCAAACCCCTCATCAACTACTCAGTTCGTTAAGGTAACTTGTCCTTTTTCCATGTACTTTTTCCTTAGTTCCAAAAACTTTCTTCATTCAGTACGTTAAATATTTTGACTTTCGAAAAATTCTGCACCTGCCCTCAAGCCCATCGAATGCAAATGGAGTAATAATTCAGTCTGAAAAACTTCAAGTGCGGCAGATCAAACCACGAGGTATGAACAATGGAAAAAGAAAAGCGTCGGAAAGTTCTCAAAGTGCCTCGCCGCTTGCAATAAATCGCATTCGAGAGAAAGGCGAGAAAGAGAATAAGTAAAAAAGAATGTAAAAGAAAGGCAGAAAAGGGCGTGCGCGTGCGCAGTACACACTACTCTTGAGTGCATCCTGGCTAATTTTCACACGAACTGTGTCGCCCTCACGTGAATACTCCGCTGAAAAGGCAAAAATTAGTCCAGTCTGTGATAGATAGCGGAAAGAAGGCGAGCCTATATATATGTACGCGGGATGTCTCGTGGTTCATTGCATATAATAGCGTGAAGAGGCCGAGACAGAACCGCGGGTACAACAAGTCGCATTGTCGCATTGACGAGGTAACAGCGGGGGCGCGACGTCGGCATCCTCTCATTCGCGCGCGCGTGCATGCATGCTTGCATGCGACAGAGACAGAAAGAGGGAGAGAGAGGTCAAGCTTTCTTCCTCTCTTCCTCTCTCTCTCTTTCGCTTATAAAGAGCGTTCTCGAAAGTGAGTAAAGAATGGTCAAGAGCAAAGAGCGAGATGCATCCTGCGAGAAAAAGTCCGTGTCCATTTACGGAGAGATAAAGGGAGGAGAAGTACTTAGAGAGTTAGGCAATGGAATACTTCGATTAAGTGCGCCAAATGATATTTATACTGCATACATTGTAGTTAACGTTGCTTGGCGATTGTCGTTTTTAAATACTATTTCGAAACTTTCATAATTGTTAGTGCGAAATATTTGAAAAAATTAATTTTTAATTCAACAATAAATTTTATACAAATATTTTTTGTTAATTTTTTATTTATATTTTTTCATTATTAATTAATCATGATTATTGATCTTAAAATTATTATTTAAATGCACCCTGCATTCTAATTATTAATCAAATGTTAATACTATATTGAATCGATATAATTTATTATATAAAAATTTGATTTTTTTAATATTACAAGAGTGACAAATTCATTTTATATTTCATAAGCTAATCAAATATTTACAATAACAAAATAAATATATACCACAATAATAATGTATTACGTGAGCTTCGAGGAATCCTTGGCACATATGTTGTTGTTTTTTTTATTATATTTTTTGCATTGTAACACCCTTCATCCGTGAAAAGGGAAAAGCACGCGGAAAGAGTTCTTGCTGTGGCGGCCAGGCACTCGTGAATGAAATGAACGCAAAGCAAAGAAAAAACTCCTCTCGAAGTGACGGTTGCGCGAATGCCTTTCTTCTTTCTCTCTCTCTCTCTCTCTCTCTCTCTCTCTCCTTTCTCTCCTACTCCACCTCCCTCTAGAGTCGTGCGCGCGCAGTAGTACGAGACCGAGTAGGAGGCGGCTCTCTCACTCTCTCGCTGCGCACGCGTAACAGGTACACGCCACCTACGGTTCTACCTGCAGTGTGTGTATGTATGTGTGTGTGGATCGTCTCTCCTTCGCGCTCGTCATTGTCGGTGTGGAATCAGGGCCTCTTCGCATCAGGAGAATGGGCGCGCGCGCCAACAAAGGACGGGAAAAAGGAGCGCCACCGATCAAAGGGACGAAGAAAGCAAAACACGCGTCCGCGTATATATACGATATATATACATATATATATATATAGTTGCATGTACGAGGGTGTATATATATGTGAGGAAACGAAACTCCATAACGCTCGCGCAAGAGCGAGCGACAACAAACCTTTCCTTCCGCTCTCTTCTTGCCTCGCTCACTTGCGCTTCTCGTACACCCACACTGAAGCGCACGCGGGCGTACTCGTTGCCGCTTATATACTTAACTTCCTCCGCAATCCGTTGGTTGTTGCGGGTCTTTACGGTGCCAAGGTTTTCTGCCCCGCTTCCTTGTTTTCACTGTGCGCGTCGAATTGCGCGGTGCTAGTTATCGCTTATCTCGGTAATCTCGGACTTATATCTTTCCATCTTCGTAAGGGGTTGCCGAGCTTTCACTATAGGCTTATGCGGCGAAGTAGAGGAAGAGGATGTAAGGAAGTTGATGAAAAATGGACATAGTTCTTAAACGTGAATACTTCGTGAAGTTATTTTCGTAGTTCCGAACTTTTATAACTTCAGTTTCCTATTATTTTATAACGATATCATATTATTTATTGATATCATAATAGAAATTATACATTATTTTTCATTTCTTACTAATAAAACAGAATATACACTGGAACTGGAGTATTAAAAATATTTAACTTGAAGACTATTTCTTTTAAGTTTATTTTAAAAAATGACAAATAATAACCAAAATTAATAGATTTATTGGATGCATCAAATATATTATTTCTTTTTCAATGAATTCATTAAATAATCATAAAAAAATTTAAGCCATTTTACTCGTTGATTAAAATTGAGATTCAACCAAGTCTGAATTTTAAAGTGACTAACGCACAAGATTTTTTAAATATATAAAAAAAAGAAATGAAGAAAACTTTTATCGAACACGTAGCATTGCTTGTACCCTTCGAATGATTTTCATACATTTAAATCTCGGAAAAGAAGTCGTAGACTGACAATTCAGGGTTGATCTTGAAGGGCACACGTAATACTATATATTTTATAGAAAAAATTAATACAAAAGCTTTGATTTATAAAATACCTTTGTATATTATACCTTTAGATATAAATGTTGAAATACAAAATCAAAAAATCACAAGAACTGAAAGCTATAAATATCTCGGTATATATTTTGACTACAATATGAAGTGGCACAAACATATTGAATATATAATAAATAGAACTAAATATCTCATTTT
>JAYJLV010059486.1:0-46677 GCA_036873485.1 Torymus texanus
AGAGAGAGAGAGAGAGAGAGAGAGAGAGAGAAAGAGAGAGAGAGAGATACTTCACGCGTTGCGTAATTCGCTTTATTCGGAGAATAAGTCCGGGCAAAAATAGGAGTTCATAAAACTCTTCGTTAATTAGCCCCGACGAAAAGACGAACTTGGATCACCCTGGCGTTATATATGGTAAAAAATAACGAGCAAGCTTTCGCTCTCAGGAGCCTTTTATCAAATAGAGTCAAGCGTCGAAAATAATTCAGAGGAAAAATCGCAGAAATATCCTTGTGCTCTATTGCGCTTTTTTGCCTTGAACCATACCCGAGAAAGTAAGAATCATTCTCCCGTGGCAGAAAATACGGCCGCAAATAAATATTTATCGCGAATAAATGTTCGAATAATTGAATCATTAGGAAAATTCATTTTATTTTATTTGCTTAATGAATTAAATGTTAATTAATAATTAACATAAATTAAGATAGAACGTTTTAAGACTTTAAATATTAAATTATTTTATACGAAGTAAACCTGAACAAAATTTTTTTAGTTTTCTATTATTTAAAAAATGTATTTCTATAACCATCAAATTGATAAATCTTATTTACTAAACATATATATTTTACATAATTTATTAATATTAAAATACACAATTTATGATTTTAAAAACTGATTTGAATCATTGATTTAAATTCTTGAAATAAAATTGAACGACAATTAGTAAACAATACTTATTTAAAATTGATAATCTGTCCACGGATCATTTTCGTAAAACCTCTCTTGTTCTTCCACTACTTTATTAATAATTCTCAAAAAACTTCCAAGTCTCACTCACACACACTTACGCATCCACACATACACTAATCTCCGCTAAAAGAAAGACTCAGCAGCCTTATCATCTCCACTAATTACCTCATTCCCTCCACTGTCTCCATCCTCTCAGCCAAGTCTCATCCATTCCAGCGCGAGATACGTCAAACTTTATTAAGGCAAATTGTACGCTCTCCGCGCGAAGATATCCTCCTCTCTCTCTCTCTCTCAGCAACGAAGGCCATTACGCTCGAGTTTCGTCTTGTTAGCGGTCCGTAGCAGAACGGCCATATACCACACCAGGGGTCGGTGGTTGGTATAACGGACAAAACACCTGTGCGAGAGAGGACACGAGGCTATTGTTAATCGCTGCCGTACTCGCCTGCCGTCCTCCTCTCTTTCGCGCGTCAAACGCGAACATGACGCATGCGGGGCCGAAGTCCGTGAGGATACCAGACGATTATTCATTTGGGTAGAGGGCGAAAGTCGAGAGGGCGGAGATAGAAGAGAAGACGCGATGAAGGTACGGAATATCCAGCTGGTTGGCTATTAGTCTTGTACAAGGTTGGTGAAGATTTTTGGGATATTTGAAGAATTTATATTAATTTCTTTTAATTATTTTAATTCGCACCTTTTAATAATAAAATGAAAATAGTCGAAAAAAATCAATTTATTAAAATATTGAAAATTTCTTATTATGAATTTCTATAAGATTAACAAATGTATTAAATCGGTGCAAAATCTATCACGTAAAAAGAAATAAACTGTTTTCTTCTACCTCGACAGTTGGAAGTTGAAGTTTCTGCAAATGTATTATCGATTCTCAGTAAGAATTACATTAAAAATGCATCCTCCGTAGCCTACTTTATACTTTCATACTTATTGTCATTCTCTGCATTTTTATCTTCATATTATTACGAATACTTCGCCATTATAATAATTTTTCTATTTTCCATCTCTCTCGTACCCTACATTTTCCCTCTTTAAAAAAAAAAAAAAAAAAAGAAATAACAAAAGAATAACCCAGCCCTACTTACTCATTCCGTTGCGAGCAACAGCACACAGCTCCGGCTTATCCTCAGGACACACTAAAACTGGCGAAAAATTAACGCTCGCTTTGGCTACCCGTGCATGCTCCTCTGTGTGTGTTTATCATTCCCGTGAGAATTGAAAACAACTAGGCGGAGATATTGCCAAGCATATATTTTTGGTAGGATTAACGATACGACGCGCACGAGATTACAAACGCGTGCGAATGGCGTTATGGCTCCTTTTCTAGTATTTATTTTTATACTTTTCTCTTGCTCCCTTATATACCCACCTGTACACATAAGTTTTCGCGTGGTTGCCGGTAGTGGTGGTGATGGTGGTAGCCATGCGCGCGTGAACTTACCCTCGACGGCGTAATAATAAACGCGGGCTATTATGACGATAAAGTTGTTTCGGCCTCCAACGCGGCGAGTCGAGCCTTTTGTGCTGCCCGCCTCCCTGTCTGGTAATTAATGCTAGCCCGGATGCTGGTTTTCGCGCCTTAATAAAATACGGAGTGAATTAATTTATTTGAGATGTATTTTTTCGTTAGGAGAGTTTGTATACGCGCGTGTGTGTATATATATAAACGGAGATGGGTTTAATTATACGGTTGCTGCTTTGTCGGTGTCATTGTCGGTAGCTGGTGGTCGTGACTTTTGAGTTTACTGGAATTGAATGTAATGATAACATATGGTATATGTGACGAGGATAGATAGAGTTTTCTATTCTTCGTAGAATAGGAGTGATGATAATCTATTGACCCAGTATCTCTGTTACCGATTACTGAAAATTCTAAAACTTTACAGAATTTTCTTTAAAGTTTACAGTCAAATAGATTCTTCTTACTTTATAGAAGAATCATTTTATCTGAAACGGATTTTCTGCTTGTTCTAATTATAAGAAGACTTGTGCGGTGTTTGGCTCAGGCGGCAAGATTCCTTTGTTTCCCAAAACAAACATCACTTAGGGCTCAGGTTTGATTCCCCGCTAGCGCAAATATTTGCGGAGACTTTTTCTCAAAAATTTTTTCCGGATTTTTTCAGTGGCGGAAGGCGGACCTGGAGTCCGGGGTTGGTGGCTGAAGCTCCTGCGTATGCACCTGATTTGTGGGTCGAATTAACTAAGTACAATGATTGCGCTGAACGCATGAGTATCGAAAGGTCGATTCCACTGCGGGTTTCGCTCGAGAGATTCGTCTAACTTATAAGATAGAGGTATAGTGGTGGTTCGATCGGTAAGACTGAGATTAATTACTCGTCAAGCCGGGTTTGAGTCCCAGATCTTCACCGATTGATAACAAGCACCACTGTTTCATACATGTGCTTTGTTTACCAACAAATCATAGATCTCCGTCGTCGATTAGCACCGCAAGGAGGCAGAAACAGGGCGATGTTATATAACATAAAAAAAAAGTACGAAGATTTTCTCTATAACCTATAGAAGCTACTTTTGCGAGTGTATTTGTATATATTGTTCTCGTGATTTATTTATAATAAATATTTGATGTTATATTTTTATTCAAATTATTTTTTAATTCTAAAACATAGGGGATTTCACGATTTTGAGGGCATGGGAGCACAAAAGTGGTTGACACTTTCAGGGACGCTTTTCTCTCTCTGTCATTTTAAAACGACAAGACGTCGTGAATTACTTATAAGTTACTTCATGGGCATTTAACCATTAAGAACGTTATTGAATAATTTTCATTTTTGGATTGCTAAGTGATCTTTTTTGTTTTTTGTGCTACATCGCTTTAAACATTAAAACAGCACGGATTTTTTTTCGCTATTTTCGATTATTTATTATTTTATTTTTTTAATTTAAGTTAAAAAATAAAAATATGTCTTGTATTTAATTGGGTTTAAAATACTCTCAGTAGCCATAACTAATAAGATATTGATTTGATCCTTGCGAAAAATTTAAAAATCATTGTAAAGCACGTTCTGCTTCTTAGCCATTGAGACTATTAATCTAACCAGCTCCCAGTTATTCCGATCGTAAAAGCAATCATTGAGGTTTGATTTATAATTAAAATAAAGCTGTATATAGAAAAACATTGTCTAGTAGAAATGTCTTCCATGTATTCATAAGTATACGTTTTAAACATTTGATGAATTTTACTTTTTAACACGTGGATATTCTTTATCATTATGTAATTTTTAAATAAAATATTACAATCTTGTGATCCTTGATACTTTCTATTTGTTCTCATTTATATTTTCTTCTGTATTTCTATAGGTATAAAAATCAGTGATAAAGTTCAACATCCTTTACAAAACTGACCCACTTGAACACTTTTCTTTAAAAATCCACACCACACATCAGCAAACCCATTAATAACCCGCATTACCACTGAACCATCTAATTTCCAGGGAATTGTCACATCCATCACCGTTTCCCAACGCCACCTCTTTACATCCCACAACCGTGCACACATAGTCTCAAACCTACTTATCGCAATTACCATACAATATATACTCACAAAACCACCGGCGTCACCTGCATAATCCGTTCAAAAAACCATTCTCTCTCTCTCTCTCTCTCTATCGCCGTCTCGGTTTTTCCTCCACAGAATCGCCAAAGTAGCCTTGGCCACTGCACCGTGTCGAGACGCGCGCACAAATCGTTACGCAACACGATCCAACAGCGTACGACAATCCGTTTTCTCTCTCTCTCTTTCTCTCTCTCTCTCACGCGATCATTGCCGACAAGGACATTATTGTACACGAGCGCGCGGGTTGAGGCCGCCTAAATCGAACGATTGTGCGAGCGAGCGAACGCTTTTATTGTCCGCAATAAATCTCCTCTCGTCTTGGCGCACCAGTAGCTCGAGCATTATACCATTTGACTCGTTGCATATATACGCGAAGCCCGAAATATAATCAATCACCCAGAGGGGGACGGACGCGTTACGCGCGCGCCGAGTGTATTATAGGAGAGAAACGCGCGCGTGTGCGCGTGAGATGCGAAGTCAGTTGAAGTAGATTCGGGTCGGTTTTTATTGTAAGTTATCTGTTTTGTTTAGAGTACGAGATGGGAAGTCTTGAATGTATTGTGATGCACGGCGGGGGGGGGGAGGGGGTATTGTCTTGAGATTGATGTCTGCTAATGAAGGGGACGTGGATGCGTTACACTATACTTATATATATGTATACATATAGCGTGCGAAGGTTTTATTGTAGAGATTTACTTTTTGAAAAATGTCGTGAAGAAGCAATGTAGAATTGTAAAGTTTAGGCGTGGAAGTGTACAAACAGAATTAAACTATTTGACAAATTAATGATCTAATTGCTGATTACAATACGTAAATGCGTATACCTATATATTTTGAAAATATATCAATATAGACGTAGCTATAATGATCAAGCATACGTCATTGATTATTAACACACATCTTGCGATCAAGATATATTATTACACAGAAGGTTTCAATTAACATAGATATTTCCATCCAGAAAATACCAATTCCCAACCAAATACCCTCAGCCATCTGAACTCATCTCTCATCAATTCCGAAACCCTCGAAACAGACATTAACTTCCCAAATAAGACCATCTCGTTCCCTCTCTCTCTCTCTCTCTCTCTTTCTCTCTTCACCAATCACACCGTCGCACTACTTCATCCCTACGCGCGCGAGCTCACATCAGCCGAACCGTCAACCTCTCATTTGCATCAATGAACCGCATGCGTCATCTTGGCCCCTGCTGCACAGTCACCGTTATACTGCCGTCCCGCCGACGCCTGAATCCACATACATATATCTATCTATCTAACTATACCTACATTCCTACATACGCGCATCTCTCTCTGCAATTTCTTGCACTCCAATCCCTTACTTTCCCAATCCACGTTTTCCCAATCTCCACATACGCGCGTGACAGAGTATACGAGTGTGACGGACGGCGATTAATTAACTATTATCGTACGCGTACATATATATACCGACATAGACGTTACTGCGCTCCAAAATCTTGCTCTCCGCGCCACGTATCCGGGAGAGCAAAGCTATTTGCAAATTGGTTTTGCCAAGAGGGGGGGAGGAAGAAGAGGAGGAGGAGGTGGAGGGCACACACATACAGGATGCGTGCGTTTCGCGCGAAACGAGAGCGAGCGCGCGTCGACTGATTGCGCTTGATTGGGAGAGGAAAGAGCAGAGACGCAAACGCGCGCGCGTTCGTCCACATACATACATGTATACGTACGTGTGTGTATATATATATATATATATATATATATATAGACAATGTGTGTATGTGTATGTGTATGTATATAACGTACGAGAGAACGCGTTTAGGCATGGGAGAGTATACGCGCGCGTCTGGCTGGCGTCTGGCTGACCGGTGAGCGAGTGAGCGAGCGGCCGCTTCCGGGAGATGAATTTCAGGAAGTGCGATGTCCTCTCTCTCTCTCTCTCTCTCGTTCTCTCGGTGCGCTGGGCACACGATTGAGGTGCAGTTTGATGTGTGTTAACGGCTCCGAAACGGATTAGAAGAGTTTTAGCTGCGGTGTGAATGTTTTGGGGAGAGTGAGAGAGAAAGAGAGAGAGAGAGAGAGAGAGAGAGAGAGAGAGAGAGAGTTACGGTGAGTGATTTGAGAGGGGAAGAGAGAGAGAAAGAGGGATATGTGGATATAGCCCTGGGGCACGGGATGGTACTAATTTCGGGGCTGGATTGAAGCTAAAGCTTTTGCGTTTATCAATGTGGGAATATATATCTGGAGTGGTGTGAAATTAGTTTTGATAAACAATTATTGTAATAATAGGATTTTTGTATGGTGGCGTTTTGAAGTTTGAAGGAAAATTGTTGAAATTTTGAAGTAAAATGTTTAGAATAGGTGTTTTGAAATACGATAGTTTGAGCTTGATTTAAATGATTATAACAACGTATGTGCTTACTTTTTAGTGGGTTCTATTATTTAAAAATGCAAGCAATTTATTTTAAAGGTTGATAATTCTGTTTTAAATAATGAATGTTGAAACCGTTATATTTTATATACTTATTTTATTTTATTAAATGAAATTTTGCTTTGTTGAATATAATTACTTTGACGAAATTTCTTATATCATTTTCAATAGCTTCATATAATGACAATATCATTAAATTTATATTTTATCATACTTAAATATTATAAAGAGTTACTATCCGATCTTCATACAAGCAACGTCTTTGAATTATTCTCTATAGAATAATTATCGACTACTAGAAGTTAATCCGAGACAAGGATCATTCTGTAGTGTAGCCGAGAGATTATGGATACAGCCTAATGGGGCTCCGTGTATTATGCATTCGACCGGATAATGTTTCTGGGGCCGGTGTAATTTTCATCTATACGATTCGGTATTATAAAGCCGGGTTATATATAGAGAAATTTCTCAAAGACATTATGAGGTGATTGATTTTTATATAATATAATGTTTATCTTGTCAACGAGATGTGGAGAAATAATATATCTGCGCGAAAGTTTATTTTGAAAAACATTATTAAGAATAAAATTGAAAAAAATATAATATTTCGTTATAAAATATGATGTTTTCTCTAGTTTTCAGAGATTAATTATTAGCGAGTATATGTATTTTGATAAACGTCGTTAATAAAATTATCTCATAATTTGACGAAAATTACAAAACTTAACTAACTTGGTTACTAACATAAAGGATATAAAAATATGTAAAATATAGCTTGACATAATAACATAAGAATATCAAAATGTTATAAGGTAAAAGCTGAATTTCAGACAATGCTGTTGTTTCTTGGCATCAAATTTCTATTAAAATAGGGTGACTATATATTTTATAAATTTAAACATCTTTTTTGCAATAATAATTTTATAATTTTTACCTTTATTAATAATACCACAGTTCAATCATCTTGAACAATGACTTAAGGCGGCCTTACACCTATAGGCCACTGAGGCCAAAATTACCTGAAAAAATGAATTAAAATATAATTACAAATAATAAAATATTATATACTATAAATATAACTAATTTTTAACAAAATAAACTAAGGTAGAGGTCCTTTGATCATTTTTATCTTGAAACACAGTCCTTTTTAAAAAAAAACTTGTGAGTAACTTCTTTTTGATACCGGTTGATGGATTTTGATGGGGTAAATTGTAAATTACTTATAATACATTTGATTTAGTATATTTTTTCTCCCTAAAAAACCATAAAAGTTGAAAAAATTATGGACAAAATTGGTTTTTTACATCAAAGCATACTTAATCAATAAGTTTTAAAAATCCAGAGCTTCATACCATAAGTTGGTTGTATTACAAGTAATTTACACTCCACCTCATAAAAATTCATCAATCCATCTCCAAAAAAAGTTACTTAGAAGTTTTTCTTTAAAAAGGACTATGTTTCAGGATAAAAAGATCAAAGAACTTCTACGTTGGCTTATTTAGTTAAAAATTAGTTATATTTATAGTATATAATATTTTATTATTTATATTTTAATTCATTTTTTCAGGTGATTTTTTGCTTATAGGTGTGAGACCGCCTTAGAGATATATATGTACCAATATAACATCCTAATTACTTACTGCGCAAACTATACAAGCTATTTTACAACGTAACGACGGTATCCTTGCTTTTGCAATGAACCTAAAACGATTTCAAACAAAGAAGATTCCCTGCGTTCCGTAAAATATTGTTTACCCATTCCACACATTATGTAAATATAATATCCGGTGAAAGCAAAAAAAAAGGGGACAACCACATCAGAAAAAGAATTTTGCATGTCACACATATATAAATTAATTAAACTAAATACTATTGTAAGAGGCATGCACACACGCACGCGCCTTGCATAATTTCGTAACTCGAAAAGAGGCGCGGAGAGAAAAAAACCACACCCGCTAAAAAAAAAAGAAAGAAAAAAAGAAAAGAAAGAAAAACGTTGCCGCGACCTAGACGTGAGTCACGAGCTTCTGGTTTTGTCATCAGCGCTAGCGCGCGCATAGAGAGCGAAAAAACGAGTGAATGAAACGCATTCTGCCCGCCGGCGAACGTGCTTGAACTTCCCTTTAGCGCGTTTCACACACCAGCTCTCTCTCTCTCTCTCTCTCTCTTTTTCCCTGTGTGTATATATACGCAAACGCGTTATCTCGCATTTCGCGCATTGACGAAGTACATAACGCACATATACACGTATATGTGTGTGTGTGTATGCCGCAGAAAGCGCGCGAGAGGAATGCGCAAAAAGAGGTTAAAACAGTATAACTACGGTCGCGCGCGTACAGGCATATTTTACAAACGGAAAATAAGTGCAGTAATTTACGGGCTTCTTTTATATACGCGAAAGCGCGTGCGTTTGTACGTATGTATGTGTGTGTATGTATATGTGTAGAGAGGATAGGAGAGAAGGTTGCTAATGTTTCTGCAACAAATGAGTTTTGCACGCGTATAGTGCAGTACAGTGCAGCTGTTTTTCTTTCGCCGACGCATCGCGAAATTCGTTTGTTTACGCCTGTGTGATTTCGAACGCAACGCGAGCCTGGGAAATGGAATTGCGTTCGTTTTAATTTAAAGTTTGGCGGATTTTATATAAGCCGAAGAGAATCGGAGTTCAGTCAATGCCGGTGAGGTTCCGTATTAATTAGGCCTAGAATGACTGATCGCTGTGAACGAGAGATTCTATATTTAGAAAAAAAAAATACTGGTTGAAAATTAAAAATGAAATTACACAGTTTTGTATTAAGTTTGAAATGTCGTAGAAAATGTGGGGTGATTTCTTGTTGGTATATATGTAACGTGAAACAAGTCAATATTTTTTGCATGCTTTTCTTATTGTATAATTAAAAACTTCAAACGAAATTTTCTAAAATTACAGTATAAAAGTTATCCAAAGAATTTCAGTTAAATCACAAAGGTGTTGACAATAAAATACCCGTCGACGACGCTTTAATCCAAGTACAAGCGTAAAACACAAACGGCTCGTGCTTTGAAAAATACCTAATTCGCTGCCATTACAAAACAAACTGCGCGTTACACAAGCAATTATCGAAAATCCTCGTTTACACTACTTAACACACACTCACACTCATATACACGTACAAGCGCGTGAAATTAGCGAAGTTCGAAAATAGCAGCGTTCGAATACAACAAGCGTTTCGGCCAAATACACATATATACATATATATGTATATACAAGCGAAAAGTAAACGCAGGCAACTCTTCTATTGTATATACGCTCCATACATCACCATTGATTCCTACATGTATACATTATACGTACGAGACTTCGCACACATTCGACTGCTAAAATTACGCACAACCGAATGCTTCGCTAGTGCAAAACATTACGTAACATCTTGCCGTAATATCGTGAATCAGTTTATAATACAGTCGCGCGAGGCGGCAACTCTGTTGCTAATTGTCTGTTATTTGCATTCGAACGCAAAGCCGTTCGGTGCGTGTATACGAATTCAATAGTAAATCGCACGGATGTGGATGCGACGAACTTTTTTTTTGTTTTCGGGTATGCGCGTGCGGAATGTCTGAATTTACATATATAGTACTGGTATGAGAGAGGAGAGTGTAGTGTTCATGGCTGGACGCAGATCTGGTATGCGGTAGTTTAATGAGGGCTCGGTGCAGGTGTGCGAGGTTGGTTCTGTGATAGTCGATTGATTTTTGGTGGAAGGTTTTGAGATAGAGAGGCGAGGTTTGGGAACTTTTTCGACTCTAATTAGCTTTGTTTTGAACAAGGCATAGATGAAGAGAACTATAATTTATAGGGTATAATGCGAACGATGACGTTATTAGATTTTGCGAAGTTGAAGTATTAAAAATTCTATTTGGAATGTGTTTTTTCGAATGATGTAACTACTAATTATTGCTGAAAAGAACTTTAGTATGTTGACATGTATAATTTATTAAATTATTTATTTATAAATAGATGTTAAAGTGACATTGTAAATTACACCCAAATTAGTGCGGTAAATATGAAATAAAGCATTAATACATATTTACATTCTGTATTTTGATTCTACATCCAATACGTATAACCGTTCACAAAATATCTGGAAAAAAATACAGCATTTACTTCACTGTGTTGGACTAAATGTATATAGAGTTACAGTCTTCCTTCTCAATACCGCCGCGGTCCTCTCTCTCCAATCCTATTATCAACAATGTAATTGGAGAGAGAAAACCGCGGCGATATTGAGAAGGAGGACTGTATTCAGAATATTGATGTTGCTCATACTAAAAAATTTCCCAAATTGTACAGTATAAGAAAAGTTTTCCAAATTTTACAATATATAAGAAATTTTTTTTTCAAATTAGTCATCCGCATAACTAATACACCACATTACCTAGAAACGCACAAACAACAACAGCAACAATGCACCTTGCAATTAAGACCAGCATTAACCGTATTAACGTTTAACGAGCGTTGTCCCGATTATACTCTCCGAGGCATAGCGGCACCTCTGCATAAATAAAAAAATTAAAACCGATCTCCCTCCCTCATCTCTCTCTCTCTCTCTCTCTCTTTGTCCTACGCTCCCGTGTCAATTAAAAGACGAGCCGCGCGTATATACGCGGGTACGCGTTCAGGCTTAAGTGACTGCGGAATGCGCTGCGCACGAAAGGTACACTATATATACACGACGAGTATAGGGTCCGCTCGTCGCCCCCTTCGCTTTAATTTGGAACTATGCGCCGAATTCCCGCAGCGCTTAACCCCGTGCGTTAACCTTTTTCGGGATGCGCGCGCGCGCGTACCGAGCAATTAAACTTGTTGTGTGTCGTCCCGCGTTGGGATATATGTATATAGTATGTGGCGAGAAGAGAGAAGGATGAGAAGAATGAAAGTCAAGGGAATAGGGGAGAAAGAGGAGATTTGGGGACGAAATTTGAGGAATGTTCACGCGCCGTTTTTGATGGATACGTTAGTCATGCGCATGCATGCGAGTTCGAGGGATTGGTGTAATTGAATCATTCGAGGTAAGACGAAGAGAAGAATATAATTATAGTCGGGGGGGTTTTGAGGAAAGGGAAGTGATAATGGAGTGTGTAATGGCAGAAGCGTGACTTTTTGAAGTGCTCTTTCGTGCTGCATGTTTCTAAAGGGACGAGAAATTTTGTAATTGGGTTAATGATATTTTAAGAAAAGGGACATACTTGCTAAAAAGAAAGTTATTATTGCCTTAATTCTTAATTTTAACCGGTTATATATTTGCAAAAAACGATATTTTATTATAATGGAAATATAATTTTTAAAATAGCTCTAATGTTGACGTTAATATTATTTTATTACCCTTTCGTATAAACGTATTTCAAGTGTAAAGTTTCACGCACAATGTATATTACATCTCTAGCCTTACGAAATTTATACTTTTTAGTACGGCTTATTCAGATTATGTAGGTCAAAAACGTGACATGTAATAGGCGGAGTTTACCAGCCAGACATCCAGTGGCATCCTCGAATCCGCCGTTGTTTTTGAAGTGTCTTGAAACTGTCAACAGAATAATAATGCTCTTAAATTACAAAAATTATAAAGCGATCCTGTCTATTACAGAACTTTGAATTCAGTTATATAACAATATGTATATATTCTTTAAATTATATACGTTAAAGCAAAATTATATTATACAGCCTCTTTAAAATATATATACTTTTTAAAATTATAAAACATTTTTTCTTTAGAACATCAAATGCGGCTGCTTTAACGAGCTCTCTCTCTCAACACTTAATAACCTTTAACAACCCAATCCCCGCTTTATTCAAAAAAATTTTCGTGAAACCAACGTTCTTGATGACCTAAGGGGCTCACCAAATTAACAAAAATCCCATACCACGCACAAAAACCATCCACCTGTACATGTGGACGCCAATATCTCATTCCAAAAGATGAAAAATTCCTCTCCTCACGTACACCATCATCCTACAAAAAAGTCAAACTCTCCACGGGCCTCTAATAACGACCTGATTAACGTCGCATTTCTTCTCTCCCTCCGCCAGTCGTCATTTTTATTTCTCGCGCGCTCGGGAGAAATATCAGCGTCGAAACGAGCGCAAAAAAAAGATAACAGCTCGCGCGCAGTAGCCGCCAACCATCTCCTGTAGAAAGAGAGAGAGAGTAGACTTCTCTCTTTCTCTCTCACACACATACACGTACGCGCACACTGATGAAGCTACCGCTGAATCATGGAATTTTTTGTCCGCCCTGTAAATACGTCGTACGTGTACGCTCACACGCACATATACACATATATACGTATATACACAAACGCAAGGGCTAAGCGCGTTATCGTAAGTCGATTTCCTCCCGCCTAGCGAGAGCGAGCGAGCCTTCCGCTTCTTTGCGTTATGGTCAATTCGACATTCTTGGCACGTTGTTTCCACCCCCTTCTTTCACCTTACCCTCCCTTTTTGCCCTCACCACCACGTCCCCTCCTTTTATCCACCTAACTTTACTTCGTCGACTTCTCCTTCTTCTTCTTCTTCTTCTTCTTCTTCTCTCTCTCTCTCTTGCACCTGTTCGTTCTCTTTCTCTCACTTTTTCTCGACGCCATCTTCTCCTATTTATTTCGAACTTACACGCCATATTTCTTGGCGCGACCGTGTATATATGCGAGGTCAACCAGTATATAGCCATATAGTCGACTATACGCGTGCACGCGCGTGTCTTTATATTCTTATCTTTTTATTATTACTTTCATTCAACGCTTCTACTCTCTCTCTCGCGCGCGTGCGCGTACACGCTTAAACGCTCGTATTTCTTCATCATGAAGGCGTGCACACGCGCAACGGACGCGTAAATTCAATAAGAGCCTGAGCTTTGATGTCAAAGCGATACGCGCGAGTACGAGGGATATTAAAGGTGTAGGTGCTTGCTGGTGGCTCCCGAGTTTTGGGTTAAAAGCTGACGGTCGTGGTGAGTATATAGTATAGTAGAGAGAAGGCAAGTGAGGGTGGATAGAGTATGAGGAGGGAGGAAAAGGGAGAGTCGTAAATTTTTACGCTTTCATAGTAGTAAAGCTTGCACAAGCGCGCAAGTGAGCGAGCTTTTTGTATGATCGGTAATGAACAAAAGCGATGGATGTGCATTCGTTACGGGCTTGGAATACTGATGATAAAGTGAAACTATATACTGGGATGTTTTTATGTGGTAGAAGGGATATTTATCTCGTTTTTTTTGGGGGGGGGGGGGGAATATGGTCTACTAATCAGTCGCGTTCATGTAGTAATTACTGCTTATCGAAATATATATGTACAATAGTGTAACAGGTAATATTTTTTTATATTATTTTTGTATAGTTTCAAATTTGTTTAAATAGAAGTAGACTATTATTAAGGTTTACTGCGCAATTGGGACATATTACATTTATATTACATAAAATTCACGATAATATAATAATGATTTTAATAATATTAGCCACTTTTTCAAATACATTTCCTTCCATATTAGTTTTAGTGACTACCTCTGTACTTACCAACGAAATCGTCCCTTTTTTCACTGATTAGTCCATTAACTTACATGTTTTTTTTCTAGGTTTTGCGCCAAAATTATCAGCAATCAATTTTTATCTGATTATCATAATGCATACCAAATTGTTCCCAAATCCTACAACTAAAGTTATTGAGTAGAATTTTTTTCCAAACACATAATCTATGATATATTTAAAGATAAAGAGTTAATAAACATTATTTTTATTCAATTCATTCTTACTTTATTTTCCAAGATAACCATGCACTTCCCAACAAATCCGCTTATACCTTTACACTTTTCTCAGCTCATCTCCACGCCTTCAAAAAAAAAAAAAAAAAAAGAAAACCATTCTCTTCGCTCCGTTAATGCACAATAATAGAGATCGAGAGTCACAGCAGCAGCAGCAGTCGACGACGTCAAGTGCAAGACCGACACTTGAGGCAACACTGCAGAGCATTCGGGCTGCTAAGGACCAGCACAGAACGACGACGACAGACCTTCCCGAATTTACGCGGGTGCGAATGTTTACGGGAAAGCTAAGATGGCGTATCTGACTCTCTCTCTCCCTTAGGTACATTAATGCTTTCGCGCAGAGGAGACAATGGCCGCAGGGAATGATGACGACAGCGACAATGCGCGCCCTTTAATGGCTGCGCGTCGTCGACGGCTCCCGGCGGTAGTGGTGCTGGAGATGGCTCTCACGTCGTTGACGCGTGCTGTGTCTTCGGACGAGAAGGTGTCGGTGTATGTCTGTAGATTTGTGGTAGTGTCGAGGGTGTGAAGGTGACGAGTGTCCTTGAAAAGGGTCAGGATGGTAGATGAGAGGTTAAGTGTTTACGTTCGTTTTGGATTGGAGGAAGGTGATGATTTTTTTTTTGTAGTATGAGTATATTGATTGGTTTTGGAAGAAGTTGATGCGAAATTACATGAATTTTTATATTTTACGATTGATAACAAGTTTATCAAGCCTTGATTGATTTGCAATACATTCTATATATTTTATGAAAAGATTAGCTTACAATAGTATACTGTATTAATTTCTTTAATATATGAGTACTTTAATAATCTTGATTATATTGTTTTATTATGTACAGTGCTTACTAGGAATTCGTATACCTGGAAGATAAAATGTCCACAGTGGTTGAATAATTCACATAAGGATAAGCGTACATATAACAAAAGAATATTACGTTGTCTATTCCACGCAGGATTAAGAGGAAAAACAAACAAGGCAAAATGCAGCCTATGTGGCAGCGGTAGAGGACAAAGAGGATGATGAAAAAAAAAAGTCACAGGGCTATCGTAAAGAGGATGCGGTCGTTATCTTGACGGAAAGTGTGCACGACACATATGCGGTAGACACGACAGTAGCGGACGATACAGAGAAATCGGCGTAATCGGGCTTTCCACGTGATAAATGATTTGTGACTAACGCTTTGTTTAAAAATATCCGTTTGTTCCGCTGATTTCAAGATTGCGTAATAAAAGTAATAAGAAAAGTAACAGAAATAAATTCATGATGTTTTAAATGCAAAAATTTTGTTAAAATTAGTTTATTTAATGTGTGTTTGATGAAAAGGTTAAGAAATCGTTTAGTAATTTACCAAATGTGTAATGAATGATGCGTTGTAAGGTTAGCACTAATGCGTAACTAGGCCATTCACTCGTCGCTATGATAATTGGAAAAACCTATAAATATCATATTTGTCATTCACCCATCACCAAAAATCAATCTGAAAACACTCTAGATCCAAGCACAAAAAAAAAAATCGTAACTCGCTATTGACATCTTTACCACTCTTACCACTCAACACCTCCTTATATGCAAATACGCTTCTTATTAACTCTCTTATCCTTAATAAACTCGCACTCTTTCCGCGCTCGTCAGTTCTAAAGCACGCGAAGAGTAAAACAAGGTCGGAAAGCATCGAAGTACCAGCCACTACACTTCAATCCATCGATTCTACGACGGGAGCTGACGGGAATCCTGCCCGACGCGTAAAATCCGCGCGAAGTTCATCCGTGAAAATGCATTTTTTATACGCGCAGAGGCGTTGATGGATGCCCGAACGCGTCTATGTATGTATGTATATATAACGTTTTCCATTTGAATATATCGTCGAGCAGTGTAGCGTAGCGTGTGAAGGGGAAAAATCTATTTTGACTTAATGAAGTGCCGGCATTTCACGGAGCTAGCGAAACTGGTTTGACAGGATTGTATAGTTGTACAGTTAGTGTGTATATGTGTGTGTAGGAGTATGAAATGGACGACAGAGCTTTTTGATGATTACGAAGTGCTTTCGTAGTAGTGAATTTAGTGAATTATTATAACTAGGTGAGCATTTGTAATTTTTTTAGAGTTCAATTGTTTACTTGTTATATAAGGTTTCTTTAGAACTAAGTATACCGCGGATGATATAGTTTTAATAAATGGAAAAGCTTAACATACATTTTTTTCGTACAATATGAATACAATAAAATCAAATGTTACCAAGTATAAAACTATATGCACTTATCTAGAGCATATTCGGTTATAAAATTTACCTATAAAAACAATAACACAGCTTTACGAAATATAAATATAGTGAAAGATTCTGGCTTTTAACTCTGGTATATACAACTAAGAGATGTAAATTTATAACATTGGAGATCAATTTAAACCAAACCCTAACTTGCATCTGAGGTATCAAATTATGCCAATAATGAAGTATTGTTTAAAAAATTAGTTAAAAACTATTACTTTAAAGCGGAGTGATTGAAATTATAATACAACTGTAAATGTATACGTATTTCCTAAGTCGGATGAAACTTTGTAATATTGTAATATACGGCGTCTTGCATTAATTATGTATATCTTTAAATTTAATGTAATTTAATCCAAAAGGCCTGTTTTTATTACTATAAATAAATAAATAAGTATAAAATTTGTTAACTATCGAAGCTGGATCATCCACTAATTTCATTGCATGCTCATGAAAATTGGGTCAAAGAATTACGTCCCTTTGTAACGAAATTTTATTTATAACACTTTATTAAAATTATGTACGATATAGTTTACTTTTGATACTTTTATTACAACCTCTTAAGTATCTTATAAATATGAAATAGCTTGATTAGTGCCATCACAACTAAAAGCAACAACACAAAATAAACCAATCATCTACGCCAACCTCCACTTAACCCCCGAAATATCATCCCTTCTCTGGCTCCTTCAATCGAGGTCAGATCGACGGGCGGTAAATTTATTCGAATAAATTCGTAAATTCGCCAGCCTCCGCTTCTTCCCTTCCTCTCCTACCTTCTTCATCATTTTAACACCGGGCAAAACGCGATCGGAAAAGTTGATAGCCAATGCCCGAACATGTGTAGTCTCTCCCTTCTCTACTTCTCTCACTCTCTCGGTCCCTGCTTTCCCGAAAAAAGTCTATTCGCTGGAAGTGCCCATTACGCAGTAATCCTATCTCGAATCGCACACCCGTGTACACACACACACACCTATATATATATAGACAGGGCGCAGGTTGTTGGCGCACGAGGGTCTTAGCCTATTTCGTTTCTTTCTCTCTCTCGCTCTAGTGGTCCTTGGGAAATCCATGCCACGAAAACGTATATTTAAAAGCGATCCGGAAGACGAGATGCGCCTTTATTTTCCTCGTCGGGTACCACCGCGTACGACGCGATTGCAATGGGAATAGGGATGGAATTGGGCGTATCGGGGTTATAGGTGAGACGAGTGTTGACAATTGACTGTCTTTAAGTAGCCGTTTATGTCATTATTTATTTTCCCTGACGATTTCAGTTAAGTTTATAGAAAATTTTCGAAATATTTATATCTAGGTATTTTGAAAAACATATCAATCGCATGGTAATAATATTTCGTTATGGTTGCATTATTAACATGCTTTAAAAGGTGTTCAAATAAAATACGTACATAACAGAATACTTTAAATATTTGAAGCGTTTATATAAATAACAATATATCTTGCGTTATATAAATTGTCAATAAATCATGAATAATGATTACATTTATTTTATAATTCTACTGTACATAATATTTGCCAATTAAAGATGACTATGCAAAAATTTTAATCAACCATTTCTCATCTACAATTTACAAAGCAACTCAACACATAGTTTTAAACGAGTATACCCAAACCTATCTTTTATTGATACAATTTTTTATCGGATTCCGACAAAAATTATAAAACCACGGATTTTTCAAGAAAAACTACGTAATAATATCCGCCTTTTTTTTCCTCCCATCGATGACGAGAAATAGAAGACGCGACGGGAGCTTTGCGCAGAGGCGTGAAGAGACTCAGCAGCAAGTTACAAACGACCAGTTTCGCCCTGCATATTCAACTAGACTTCCTCTTACCGACTCATCGACATAGTCAAATGGGACACAACGACGACGAAGACGACGTCGATCCTCTCATTTTTTCACCGTTTCCTTTCTTTTCCTCCCGTCAGCACGTGCCACTGCAAAACTTCGTTACAACGCGCGTAGGGCGAAAAATTACGTCGAACATGCACGCGCGTGTTGTAATAAAAACCGCACGCTCTTTATTCTTCCTTTGGCATTTTCCATGTACACGCGCGTGTGAGAAAGAGAACCGATGAAGTCAACGTCTATGTGCATTTGTAAATTGTGTCGCACACGCGTGATACTTTTTACGTATTGCGCGTTCGCAACATATATATATATATATATATACACACATGTGTATATAAGCGAAGGAAGAGAAAGAATTACGAGCGAGAGCGCGTTAAGCGCGAACGCGTGTACGCGGCTGCGTTGATAAGAATTTTAAAGGCGACGCGTGTGGAGAGAAAATTTTCTTGGAAACTGCACGCACGATGGTGACGTTGCTACGGGGAAATTTGCTCAGAGGTCGCGAGAGAAGTGAACGAGGTGATGGTGAAAAACTTGCGTGGAAGTATTGTTGTCGTATAGGAGGTGATGAGATGTAATTGCACTGTTGGCATATGATTTTTTTAGGGAGAATTTGGAAAGTGAGTATGGGTCGAAAATTATAAGATGTTGAATTGAAAAAATAATTAATGTATAATTCAATTTTAATTTTTTATATGATGACAAAGTTTCAAGTGCCACTTTTGTAAGGATAATTTGGTACTATATAGTTCAAAAGTTTCCTCTTGAAGAGGAAATAATTCTGTAGTAATTTTAGAAACGACGTAATGCTAATCTATGCAAGTGTCAGGCGACTAGGAAGTCAGAAAGATTGCAGAAGAAAAAAAAACAAGATAAACTGGACATTGTACTTGATTTTCCAATAAATATTTAAAAATTTTTGTATAAGCTACGAATACGTAACATTATAATACATTAATTTTGAAAACATACTCCGAGATATTCCTTGTTATAATTATATCGAAAATATGTTTCGTTCATTAAACATAACATCTTTCTATATTCTCACTCTATTCCTTCAAAGTCCAAAGATACGAAAACCAAGGTAAAATCCAAATAAAAAAACAAATTCACACAACAGACTAATCCTGTCTTCCAGCACCGCACATTATTCTCCCCAAAATAATTTCCTTACCACCCTCGCATCCTCCATCCCACCTAAAGCGTACACACATTGCAGCGCGTGTCTCTCTCACTTTTGCAACTTCTCTCTCTTTCTCGTCTGGCGCAGCGTCCCGCCACAGAAACTAATCGGGCCATTTTTCCAGCATCAGTCGGTGAATATCAACGGCGCAGCGACGCGACACGGCTGCTACCACACCATTCACGCTAAGAACGACAAACGATCGTCGATCCATCTGGCTCAGCAAACGCGCGTGCGACTCTTTTTTTCATCGCGACCACGATGCTTCTTCTGTGCGCGAGAGAACAGCTCGGTCGTTCAACTTCCTTGCAACTGTGTGAGATAGCTTGGATGTTTGTTTTTTAGCAGGGAGGATAGTTTTAAGGGTATCATACGTTGTTTGAGGGTTTATTTAGAGTTGCATATGTGATGGAATGATGTTTTAAAATGAGAATTGGGTGTATAGATGAATACTGATAGGTTATTGCTAATGAGAAATGCTGGATATAGGATTTGTTTTCACCAGACAAGAGTGTACATATTAATGTGTTACTTAACGGTGTCTTTAAGCCAGGTCGTTGGACCAAGCAGCAACAATTGTCATACGTGTCCCACTTTTTAAAGCGCATTAAAATGCGACGAAGGAGGAAGAGACTTCTCTTGTTCTGAATAAGAATCGACAAATATACCTTTGAATGAACTTATTTGTACTTTCGCAAAGTCCATACGTCGTACCCGTTTATCGGTCTCCTTCCCTCGATTCAAGTATACGAGATCAATAGCTGTTACTAAAGTCACTATTGGTTCTGTCCAAATTGATGTAGGAATTCGAAGTTTATATAAATTAAAACGTTGGTAGAGTAATAATGTTTCTTTCAGAGAGATTTCTCTAAACAATTGAAGCCATTAAGACATGTTTCGCATTCTTTAGGAACTAATATATTTATTTAAACTTTTTACCGAATAGTACCAAAGAACAAAATCATCAAAATTCATCACCAAATTAGATATTCGACTGATCAGAATATATAATTCAATATTTAACGAAAGAAATGAAATTTCAACTAAAACAATAATTATACACTAATACGCGAATATCAAAACCCATATAGTAGGAAAAAAGTTACAAGAAGTGTAACAGTGACAATTTCATCGTGAAACTGAACACAGAAAAAAAGGAGAAAAAGCGAGACAGATAATTCGAGCGTGGAACATCGAAAAACTGACCGGTGAAATCAACGGACGGGTTTTCCGCGCGCGCGCGTACCGTGGCGATAAAATTGAACTCTTTTCAAAGTCTGTTAGACACTGCCGCAGCTACTTCCGCTCTCCCGAGCTAAGAATGATTTTCCTTATCTCGGAACTCGCCTCGTTCATTTCCTCCGCGCGCATGCTCCTTTTTTTCCTTGAAAGAATGCGACTGCTGTTGCTACTACTTCCCACTGGATCTTTTCTCAATGTTCGCCGACCGTGGAGCTTATTTCTTTTTTTTTGTTTTTATTTCAGCTTTCCTACGTATAGTGGAAATTTCAAAACATCTATTGTTATGGATTATTTTATCGGATGGTTGTCTTTTACTTAATACTCTCCACTGTGCAATTAATTATCTGACAAATGAGAGACGTGCGGGTTGTCATGATTTTTATAAAAAGCATTGTTCGATACTGATTGCCGTATATAATTATATGTAAAATATTATATCTTCGTTAAATTTAACCGGTAGATTAATTAATTATGCCGTCAAAGTTATTTCGTAAGATAAACGTACCGTGTTGAATATTTTATACCTTTAATAATGTAATGTTGATAATGGAATTAAAGTCTTCTGTTTGTATTGTAAAGACAAGTATTTTCTTTCTCTATTCTATGAGAATTAATGATATAATGAATTATTCATAATTAATTAACGCTACTAAATTTCCCTCGTTTATTTTTCAATGCTGTAATACAGAATTGGAAATGATGACCGAACATATAAAGAAGCTTTGCAATAGATATTTCTTCATTCACTAATCACAATACACAAGCAAAAACTTCTCATCCGCAAAGACACTTGGATTATCCGACAACCGGAACAAACCACACGCGTGCGTCTACGATGAAAAGTCGGAAACCTAAGGAAAAATCAATAAAACTACTGACGAGCATCTTTTGGCGCTAAGAAAGCTCGTACAGCTCGCAAGATATTTCTCCTCTATATATGTATTAAACTACACATCGAAAACCGCGTGCTATTCGCACAGTGTCGCAAGAAAATCCCAGCGGCCATCTTTTCTTTTTTCGCCTCCCCTATGTATACGTGACTTCCGGAACTCGGGTGATTCCCAGCTTTCGCGCGTTCGCTTCTTCTTTCTCTTCTCGCCGTATATACGCGAAAGCTCGTGCGAACGCTGTGGCTTTTTGCAGTTACGCGGGGCTAATCTTCAAGGGAGACGACGATGTTGCTGCGTGTCTTCGTACTTTCTTGAGGGACAAGAGTAGAGAATTTATCATAATTAGAGTGGCTCAAGGTGATGAACGATACTTTTGAGATCGGAAATTATAATTGATGGCGCGTGCTTAGAAATTTAAATGGAAGGTTGGATTAGGGTATACACGTCGTGTTATATGTGATCTGATTTCAATACGGGTATTAGATATTGAATTTCCTTCATTGAAAGGAAGTTTCAGTTAATATCACTTGTATTGTAGTCTTTATTCGTACACAATAATAAATGGCAATGAAGTTTTGTTCATTTTGGCAATCCTTATACCTACATATATGTATGTCTCAACGTTTTAAAAATTTGTTTTCATATAATTATTCTTACAACCAGCATGTTATGAATATATGTAAATTAAACGGTACACGAGACGGATATTAAAATAGTAAAATTTCGAAATGATTAGGGCTTTAAACCGCTCCTCCCGTAAAATTAACTTCAAAGATAGAGTTAGACATTACAATCAAGAAAATGACCTAAGATAGGGGCCAATTTCCTTTCATTTGGTCTGCTTCTTTTACGGCTAAGAATTAATTCCTTCTCATCTTTATTATTTCTTTTTCATTCTCCTCCCATACCTACCCTTTCTCTGCGATACTGTATAATGCTCCTTATCACGCTCTAGTTATTTTTCCACTTTATAATTGAAGGGATCTTACTCTGTTTTCACCATTTTAATATTGGTTAAAAATTCAAAATGTAATAAATTACCATTACTTCTCGCAGTAAATTTTACTAATATACGTTCTTATTTATCTTTTCAATAGAATCTAGAATTGGTTCAGAAAACTCTTTAAAATATTAGAACGTAAATCTAATTGTGTTCCATTTTCCCTCATCTTTTATATTTTATATCATTAACATCAACGCGCTTTCGAATAAATATTTGCGACCTCTGACAGTACCCATTTTTACCTACTTTAATTGGATATCCACTATCTACCTCTCAATTTCAATACCGCCATTTCACACATAACCCTGCACTAGATAAAAATCTATCCGAATCACTCATCCAATTCACTAATTGATGACGTATCTCCTACAACCACGACAAAAAAAAACACAACAACCTATCCAACCCAACGAGTCAGACCTCAGGCTGTATATACACGTAACGAACGTCAATTTCGTACTCTTTCGTGGGAAGGCAATGCTTATACCGTGTGTACTATATACGCAGGACCGCGTTGCGTGCGCTAGCGGCGTGTCTAACTGCTTACACGACTGACTATGTCTCCCCTCTCGGTTTCTCTATCTCTCTTCTTAAATTGTCGCTTTGTCGGCTCTCTCTCTCTCTCTCTCTGTACACGCGTACGCGCCCGAAGGGCTGTGGGCGTACGCACGCCGCCATAGAACCCGGTAATGTCCACATAAGAGGATTCATAATGTAATGACGCGTGAAAAGCTCGAGAGAGGAGAGAGAGAGCCTATTTAGCTCTATATATATATATATACGTGTGTAGTGTGTGAACGTATCCGAGGTCTATAGCCGCCGACCTTTCGCGGGTCCTAACGGCACGACGTCGAGTGTTATTTATGCGTATGTCGGTATACGTGTGGACTGCGTATATAACGATGAAACTATATACGTTGTACGCGCACGCGTAACTGAAGAGGCAAGTTCGTTGGTGAAAAATCGCGTTAAGGGTGGATGGGAAATTTTTGTGATTAGTTTTGTTTGATGTCGAGTTTTGAATCGTCTCTGTTAGGTTTTCTCTTCTGGTGAGAATGGAACATTTCGAACGATTATTTCTTCTACGCTTAATTTATAAAAGTTAAGTGAGGGAAATGTACGGGTTTGTAGCATTAGGGTATATGACATCGTAAAAGGTACACGTTTTGCGACATTTATAATAAATTAGACTTTTATTGCAGATGAGTTGTTGAGCTTCCATTTGATGTGCGATATCAAATTTATATCCATGAATTATACAATAATCAACTATGAATGTTAATTTATAAATTAATAGTTTAAATCCTTAATCAATTTTATTCACCTTATAATTCTTTCCATAATTCAACGATTGACACTTTTATACCAAGAACATCTTCATCCACAAACCTCGAGTTAACTAGTTTCTTTGTTATAGTTATATATACACTTCGTGAAAAAAGAAGTAGTTGGAAAAACATCCTCTAAATCGTTCGACGCGTGAAAATCGTACAAACTACATCACGCGCGTGCGCGCGCAGCATCGGACTCTGCAATCAGCGCGTACAAATAAACCAATGATTCACTCCAAAATTAAAATTCTTCATCGTGGGTACCGTATATATATATATACCAAAAATCTGTTTTACAAATGAATCACGGTCGCATGCATCGTTCGCAATTCGCACACATGCATTCGCAGATAAACAAAAGCCACGCGCTCGTATCAAAGAAAAAATTCATTCTCACCCTATATACCATTGCCATAAACAATGAGAAAGAGAAAAAAGAATCCACTATTTATCTCGCACTACGATCGCCTATAATGCAAGCTTTGTCCTGTGGCACGTAAATTAGGGATCACGCGCACAAATGCGACACGCGAGAAAGTGCATCGTACAGTTCGCTCGCTCGCTATGCTCGTCCTCGTCCCATAAATTCTCCAGTATGCGCGTGCGCCTCAAGGATGCGCGTATAATGCGTCTGTATTTATACGACTGGATATAATAGCCGCGAACGCGGCCGTGCGCAAACTCGCGTGCGAAGAAAAGAGTTGTCGATGAGCTGATGCTGCTGTTGCTGCTGCTGCAGGCGTAAGAGAGAAAGAGAGAGAGAAGGAGTTGAAGAAGATGATGTTCTTTACGGCACGCGGGGAGTTATGCAACGCGAATAAGAGAGAGAGAGGTTTACGGCTGGCAGAGGTATTTCTCGTACGCTATATACTACGGGATTTTTCTTTCTCGTTTTTTTTTTGTTGTTGTAGAGTGGTGCTGACCTGGATCGCCGCGGGTTTTTCCGACCCTACATGCGAAGGATTTGTTTTGACTTGTCGATAGTCAGTCGTTGGCGTGAAGATTTGTTGCCGATGGTGTGTTCTTTTTTTTTTCTTTTACATTTCGGGTTCTGGGAAGAATGTTTCAAAACGCGCAGTCGAGTAAAAGTGGAATTTTTTATACGTTTGAAAGTTTTCCTCCTATATGCGTTTCTTGTTTTTGTGAAACATATTGGTCATACGTGCAGTCCAAATGGTGGATGCTAAAGAGTTATGTGTAAAAAAAAGGGTCTATAGCCATAAATTGTCAGGTACAATGTGAGAGTCGTCTGTTCGTGTTAGTTATTGTTATGAATTTTTTTTTTATATGTGATTTAGAAGAGAAATATACATAAATATTTTGCTATTTTTTGAAGAAGATCGATGGTTATGTATTTGTAACAAAGTATTCATTATACGTTGTAGAGACGTAAGACGGTTTTTTTGAAAAAATTTTTATATAAACTTTAAGTATTTCTTTGAACGTCACCGTTTTTACTAACTGTATAATATACAATTTAACACGTGTATCGCAGCTGTATTTCTTTGCAGTTTCAACCTCGTATATAAGTCTAAATTGGCTTTAATTTTGTTCTAACACGTTAAAACTTTGAAATACATGAAAATTACATGAATAACATCAATGAGTGTATATTCTTAACGACCATTACAAACAACATTTTAAACCGGCTATCCAACAAAAAAAAATTTAAACTATCTATACCCATCGCGTCACCAGCATCGTAACACGCCGATGATGACTGCATAACTTTCACCTCTATATGTATATAGCGGAAGAAGTATATAACATCAGCAACGGGCAATGCGATCATCCCAGCGTTAAATAAGACAAATTACTGTTTACCAGGAGAAAAAGAAAGAGAGAGAACACATAGCTACCGAAGACTTTAAAAGGCTGTCGTGTGTCTGTGACTCAGGCCCCCAAGAAAAAGAAGAAAAAAAAATTTAATCAACGTATATATATATATATATATATATATATATATATCTCAATGAGTGACGTAACTATTTCGTACATACATCACGTATACATGCGTGTGTGCTCGCGCCAAGCTCTTTTTAAAGCCCCGGCGCCCAATATTCGAGAGCGGGTAAACAATCAAGTATACACACATGCTATGCTGCGCTGCTGACTCATACAAGCGGCAAAGACACTTGTACTCTCTCGCGACGCGAACGAGCGTAATTATATAAGACGCGTGCTCGCGATGTATCAATCCTTCTTTTTCGGTTAGGGAATGGAATGAATATAAGCGTGGAATAGTTCGTGATGACGAGACACTGAACGTATATATATATATATATATACACATGCAGTGCAGCGAAAACGCTATTATATATAGAAGTATAGAGCTGTGAGTAATTAGGAATTTTTCAGAGTAGATAAGAAACCGTGACGTTGTTGCGATTGGGGAAGGTGTAAATGTATAATAAAGCCGTAAGTTTCCGCAAATTTTGACTGATGATATTTCGTGGTGTATAAGCAATTGTTATCGAAAAATGTGTTTTCGAAGCTTTTGGATGTATATGTATATAATTTAAAGAGCGAAGATTGGAAATGTTTTTATCTGATCATTAATTATGGAAGTATACGCGGTTGTTGCTGAAACCCCCTGTAATCATGCTCGTAAAATTTCATCAAGGAATAACAAAATATTTTGCCGGCGCTGATTATACCTATAATGTTTTCATTTTAAGCTCCCGAGAATTCCTAAGTGCGAAATTTTTTTTTCCCTTATCTGTATCTGCAGTACGTGATAAGCTTATCAGCTGCAAAAAAAAAAAGAAAAATGTTATCCGTGTATTTTTAAATACCACGATTGCTCCGAACTTACTTTTAAATTGAATGTATACAAATATTTATGTAACTTGAATCAAATGATTGTGCGTTTACAGAAAACTTAAGATTTAATTATATAATAATACATATATAATATATAAACAAAATCAAACATCATTGTAAGAGTATATTCGTTTCTGTAAGAATAAATATATATGAATGTCCCGAAATTTTTAAAAATTTTATTTCCTTACGAAACTTTGCCCGCACGAGGTTAATTATACTAATCATTGCGCTCACGTACGTCCCGCGCAGATACGGCGCCACGGCTTGGAATCACAGAGCTACCAAGAGATAGAGAGAGAAGAGCAGCGAGTGACATTTAGGAGGTCGTTAGGACAATTCGCTTTCTCTCTCTCTCTCTCTCTCTCTCTCACTTTGCGGTGTCTATCCCCGTAAATTTCCGGCCGCAAGCACGAGGTAAATTATCGACGCGACGCGCGTCCAAAAACGCGCTTTTCCACTTGCTCCTACGGTAATGGACGGTTATACGCGTAAGGGAAAAATTACCGCTGATGCGTCCCGATTGCTCTTTTTTTTTTCTTTCTCGTATATACTTCAGTTCTCAACCTTCGCAAATGCACGTAGTGGTAGCAAGTATAAGTGGTAGAATGAATTTCTCTTTTCGTTGATTATCGGGAGACGAGTGGAGCGAGTATACGCGTACGGTGGTAAAAGAACGAGCGAGGAATGCCTGAATCATGGCGTGCGCAGTTGCAGTTTGAGTGTCGTTGCATATGGAGAATTCTGTGTCAAGCGTGATTCAGGAGTGGAAAATAGGGAAGCCTTGATTGGTGATTCGCGAGACTCGATGCTATATGATTGTTAGCGGATTTTTACGTTCTCTGAGCGATAATTGTTTTGCGAAACTATGCGATTATAACTGCTCTTCTAATTGATTTATGGTTCAGTATTGATGTGTTTGTTGATTTTGTTTTCTACTACAATATAATATTTTTACAATAATTTATAGCCCATCAATGTCAAGTACAAATAAAATACTGTGCTTTTTTTATAGTTTTAGCATATATTGATTGTTATGTACGTATATTGTCCGGTCAGTATGGATCGTAATTTACTTCTATTATGGATGTCTTGAATGTAACATTTATATTGCTGAATTAGTAACTATTGTGAAAACATTCAGAAGGAATTCAATACATAGAATGAGCGGAGGGTCGTAACCCCTTTAATTTACATGTGTATTACATCCACAGGATACGTGAATGTATAAAGTGAATTCTCGGGAGGGTTAAGCCCTTTCTTAACGTTTCATGAATCTTTCTAGGGAAATATATCTATTGAAGAGTGACTTTTATAGTAGTTTTCTATTGAAACAAGTTTCTTAATACTTCTATTATCTTCATGTAAAAAAGGAGTTTTTATTGTGTTTAAATATTTAGTATTATAGAAGTATATTATTAGTTACATGGTATAAAATGGTTGATTGTTAATTTAAAAGTTATAGTCTTTTGTATGATTATATTATTAGACATTATATTATTTAGACGGATAGTATTCATTACAGTATAACATTTGTAGTTCGTAAGTACATGGTAAAAAATAACGCATCACGTGTACAATTTATAAAACAATTCTGATAATGCTCAAAAATTCATTGATAAACATTTTACAGGTTGCAAGTAAACAAATATTGTTTAATATGTACAGGAGATTGGGGCTATAATTTAGATTTTTATTATCTACATTTTCGATCCTAACGTAATGCAATTTATAATTTTCATAACTTTGAGATTTTGTATGATAATAAGGTTTTCTTAAGTGTCATTTTATTGCAAAGAAGACGCTGCCAATTCATTGGCCCGTGGCTTCCTCAAACTTAATTTGCTGATCCCTTTAATTAATTATAATGATTGAAATCTCGCTTTTATAATAATTGAAAATTCGCTGTAAGACTGGGAAAAGCGATCATCTGAAATTTATGGAATATTGATTTTGACCAAAGAAATCGGCTGAGAGCTATCCATAATCTACCACTACAAGGAATTTTGAAACGATTAAGACAATTTCACTTCCGTAATAGTTGGACATACAAAACTCATTTTTTTTCATTTTTCAATTTTTACGTTTTTGTTAATAACTAAAGAACCGTGATAGCTAGAAATTTTCTTTTTTAGAAAATGTAGATGTTTTAATTCTTTTTTAAATACTACCCATCCGATTAAAATATCTCGATCTTATCATTATAAAAACGCAAAAATTAATTTTGAGAAGATCGAAAGTTCGAAATAAAACAAAAACGTATCGTATTATGTTAAACATAATCTGACTCTCTCCTATTTGTGTAATAATTTTCAAAACATGTTTAACAAATTTTCATTAAATTAATTCACGTTTAACATTTTAAACACTATGGAGGGAACTAATGTAGTTCATCACCTTAGGGAGAAATATGTGATAATTATTTTCCTTTTCAACTCTAATTTTTAGAATTTTGTGAATTCATAAAGAATTAATTCTGTTTAGTTTACGGTCATCTTAAGGTTGTCCATTTCAAGTTAACTTGCATCGCATTTACGAATCAAGTTTGATCAATCTTTCGTTAAGACAGATAAAGATTATTTTTCACGTAATGTTAAAGAAGCTTATGAATAATAGATAACGCAATAAGAAACATTTGATATATGACACAGGCTTACAATATTTATGGGAGCATGATACTGTTTGTATTAAATAAACTTAAATTTCGATGGTTTTCCTTTTGAAGAATTGTCTGTAACTATGAAAGAACGTTATTTAAATTTGTTATTAAAAGATATAACAAATATTCAAGACATTATATAATGAGAAATCGAATAAGTCTGTCATTTAAATAATTAGCCTGCTCTTGTCGACTTTTATTCATTCAGAAATCTATAATTAACTAGTGCTCAAATGAATTTATGAACTTATGTATTAAAGTAAATGTGTCAAATATAATTTATTCGTATAAGTATTTATCCATTATCGTACAAGACAATTTAATTTTATGATTAATTTTTAAGCCTGCTTTCAAATCACACATTTACTCAAATAATAACTATAATAACAACAAAAAATGATTAAATCTATCCATTTACTATTTCATATCTACATCTTTGAAACTATTTCAACCAACCACACAACTCAAGCTCAAGAAAAATTAATTTTCTTCTTACAGAATTCCCCGCGCGACACGAGAAAGAACCGCGGCACGCGTACGGCCGCTCTATACCATCACACTGCATTCGCGTGCTCGCCGATATGGAATCCGTCGGTTATGACTCACGGTGGTATTAGAGCCCGTCGTTATTGTAATCGCGCGCCATTCCGCGATTGTTGAACGACGTTTCCCAGTGTGTGAGCACACACACACATACACCTCGAGCGATAAGACCGGAAATCGATTCGGAAATCTTCGTAGGATTGTGTTTCCTGTAATGGCAGAGGAAAAGTTTTATTCCAGAATGTATGGGAGAAGGAGTAAATTTTTAAGAGGCACGAGTTGAAAGTAAATGAAAAAGGTTTACATTTGAGTTGTGTGGTACGTGGTTTTGGTTTGTGTATATGCATAGAATAATGGTTGCAATGAATTTTATTATTTGGTATATTATTGGGTTGTTACATGGTCTGGTGTATAGTAGAAATGGTAGAACAATGATTTCATCTTATACTTTTACATGTCAATTGCTGAAAGACCGTTGGTCTGATAAAATTATATATGAAGGGAACTAAAATTTTAGATTTAACTTATATAAAAGTATAAGGTTTTTATTTTTCCTAAAATATGCTAAGTACTTTGAAAAAGTTACAAATCTTAAAATGCGAATAATTCTTTCAAAAAATTCTTTAAAAGCACTTCTTTATAGTGCATTTTCAATTTTTCTGTGATATCCGTATACTAGTAGTCAAAATGTACATACATATGCAGAATATGGAACCTACAGATGAATCTTTTGTGCATTTCAATATTTTCGAGTAGAAAAAGTGCGCAACTGAATAAAATTGCATTTTTTTACGATACAGTTCATATTTTATGAAATTTTCCCCATTTTATTTAAAATAGGCCTTTTTCCTTCAGTTATAAATAATTCCAAGAAATATTTTTTCCTTTTCCGATGTCATAGAAAAATTCTTTATCTATATATACCTTTCCGAGTGCAGGGAACATAAACAAGCACTTCAGAAAAGTGGAAAGTTCCGTCATATATGAGCACGCGACAGTCCACGAGATTAGAAAATTATAGCAAAGCTTCCTAAAATGGCTATAAAATAACTTTATGACTAATATCTTAAAGTATCTATATAACTATCCTTACGTAAACATGAAATATATAATCGCAATAGTTATTGTGATCACTCATCCTCGACTTTAATTAAATTTGCTCTTCGTCAATTTCGTTAAAATAATAAGTTGCATGTAGGTGAAAAGAAAAATATCTCGTCAGATTACAGTCAATATTTTGATAATGTGTTTTCGTCTTTATCAAAGTTATCTATTAGCCATTATGATTTAATAACGTTATTTTTTCATTTTAAAGTATACCGCGCTATTTAATTCATTCGTAATAAAAATCTATACAAATATTTACTTTACAGAAAAGAGCAAGAAAAGAGAATAACTTAAATATTACACAATCTAGAATTAAAATTACAAGAGAATTTTAAAGATTGAAAGATTATTAAAAACTAATAATACAGTATCGGTACCATTACTGTCACAGTAATTTTTCATTGTTCTTCCAATAAAACGTTCAATATCACCTTTTTCATATACGCGTTTTCATCAATTTCAAAGTTTCACGCCGACAAAAATATTTCACGGTATCTCATAACTATTAATATTCCAATAAAAAAATTTTCCCCAAATAGCAATATTTCATCAACTTTATATCATTATAAATTTCGATCTTCCCTAAAAAAAAAAATACAACGTTACACCAATCATACTTCCCCTATACCCACAACGTACTTCTCCAAAAAAAAACCATCGTATGATACCCCAATCTCATCGAAAATCCACCTATATACCTAATACCGCATCATCATCGACTGCTCAGCAAAACTGCATATATACACCCATCCTCCCTATATCTGTTTTGCATAATCGAACGTTTTGTTCACATCCATATCCACCCTCAAAAAAAAAGCTAATCCCCGTTATCCTTTCTCTCTCTCTCCCTTCAAAGAACCTCCTTCTCCCCATCCCAGCTACCTCTCTCCCAAAAAAAAAAAAAAAAAAATCGAAGAGAGCGCATTCACACCAGGAATACCCTACACACACTATATACACCATCTCTCTTCCCGTATCTTTCGTCTTACGCGTATGTATACCGAGCAGTGCTGCCTCCAGCCGCTACGACGGTTAAATTCAACACTTTCCCTCCCACCTCTATATATGATCCTGGCACTATACATCGCGCTCGCTTTATTCGGTCGCTCTCGGCCGGCTTCGTCGGCGTGTGCGCGTTAGCTGCCGCGACTGCTGCTGCTGCTGCTTCGCTACCACCGCCGCCGCCGCTGCCGCTGCCGCCGCCGCCGCCGCCGGCACGGCGCCGCTACTGCTCAGCTCCTCAGTCACCGTTGGGCGCTCGCGCGATGACGACCGTGTGAAGCACACACCGCCGTCCCCCTTCCCCTTTTTACACACAAACACACACACACACACGCACACGCACGACTATCTCATTTCGTGAGAGTGAGAGAGAGAAGAGAGAGAGAGAGAGAGAGAGAAAGAGAGTGAGCGCACACGCGCATACCTCTCATATATATATGCACGCGTGTGATACTACTACAACTACTACTACTACTGCTGCTGCTGTTGTTATACCGGTGTATCATTATATGCGTGTGTCGCGTGTGTGTCGTTCGTAGTGTTGTTGTGCTGCTGCTGTTGCTGCTGCTACTACTACTACGATTAGTGACAACGACGACGACGCTGTTACTACTAGTACTACTACTACTACTACTACTACTACTGTGCCCATCACCCTATTCTATTACTACATACATACGCGCAACCCTGTGTAATCGCGCGCTACTCTGTGTGTGGGTGTATCTGTTTAACATATACGTGCCAGTGTGTGCAATCAGCGTATGATAAATATATTTATATATATCTCGCAACCCTTTCGCACGCAGAGAATTCGAAATTCGCGCCGCGAACCGGGAACGAGAAAGATATATATATATATATACAGAGATATATATATGTAGTAGTGGGAGTTACTACTACTGATGTGGTATATGTGAGTGAGTGCCGGCCGGTGAGATAACGCGGCGAGGATGCGCCACCACTAGAGACGTCGTCCTACCGCCTCTACTATATATACCACCGTTGCTACTGCTGTAGCTGCTACTACTGCTGGAGCATACCAAAAGCTAGCGCGTGAGACGTGCATAGCGTGCAGTGCATAGAGAGAGAGAGAGAAGAGAAGAGATATAATACGCATTGGAAGAGTGTCTATATATGCACAAGTATATATAGATATAGTATATAATTATATATATATACATGTAATTGCAGACGCGCAGCTATAATACGTATATAGATATATATATAGTGTATGTGTTCGTTTTGTTGATTTTGTTCTGTGCGCGGGTGTGATTATGAAGATATTGAATTGAAGAGAAAGCTGTCCGATAGAGAGAGAGAGGGGGAGAGAACGAAAGGGAAAAAATAGAAATATATCTATATATAAATATATACACGTACACGTATACATACAGCAAGTGTGTGTCTGTGGATCTGTGTTTCCGTGTGTACACCTCTGTGATGTCCGATAATACAACGGATAGTGATCGATAAGAGCAAGAGAAGAGAAAGTGCACGTGTATTTATTATATATCATTATTATTATATATACATACATGTATACGTGATGTGCTGCAACTATCATCATCGTCATCGTCGTCATCATCAGCATCATGCGCTTTGCCGGCTAACAGTATAGTCTACTAAAACAGATATATATACACAGATATATACCAGCAGAATCTACATAAAAGCTCGTGGTTGGTTACAAAAGCATCATCATTGGTATTGCACATAGCATCTCTTCCAATTCAACGTCAGGTTATATAGTTAAGTGTATGTGTGTGTGGGTGCCAGTGCGCGAGAGATAACTACGATGACTACTCGCGTAGGCGCGCGTCGCCACCAAGGATACAACGTCGAATGATAATAATAAATAAATAAATATAAATATTATTATTATTATTATTATTACTACCCTGTGTATACGCAGTGACATATATAAGTGTGTATGTGTATACGTGCGTGATGAGCTGTGGGAGCAGCCACCGGGAGTTTTGTTAGCTCGACGTTTTTTTTCTGTTGGGCATCCTCTACACCCCACCTCATGTCATCTCTAATTACCTCCTATTCTTCTTCTACACCTACTGATACGTGCAATTTTTGTTGGTTAATTGGTTTGTGCGCGAATATATAAAGAGAAAAAAAAAATATATATATATATATATAAAATATTAGTATTGTATAGTATAAAGAAAAGAAAAGAAAAGAAAAAAAAAATTAATTAAAGTGCGTGCGGTGCTCCGTTTTGTTATTGTCATCTCGCTTGCTTCCGTGTGGAAAGATAAGCGAAAATAGCGGCAATCATGGATATACTACCGAGTGGGAACATTTTCCGGGAGCTCCAGGACATACACGACACGGGCTACTTTTCCGCCCAGCCGTCGCTCGAGGATCATTGGCAACAGGTACTGTCAATTTTACTTTTTTTTTTCTTTTTATGGTGATGATGATGCGTTTGACAGTGTATATATGTTCTTTGAATTTTACGAGTATAGAACACTGCGCGGTTATACATTTGAGCCGGTTATAATCTGTCGACGATGTGTCAGAAATGGATTGTTGATCTGAACCGCATCGACAGATATCACCGAAATCATATCTTTTTATATAAAATTTGGATAAAGTTTTACACTCGTTTCTTTACGATACGCTAACCTTTTCATTATCTTTTTCGAAATTTATCGACTAATTCATTAAAATTCCGGCAACAAAGCCGATAAAGTGCCTCGCAAACATATCCCAGGTTCATTAACTGCAAACTGTTTGCCGAAAAGAAAGCAAACGCATACAAACACACATACACACTCACTGATAATTATTCAATGAGCAGACGCTTTCTCGAGTGGTTCCTTCAGCTCTTGCTCCAAAACACTTTTCGGAGTATACGTATATCTATATACATATATATATATATATATATACATATACACTCGGGGTACCGGCGTCGTCTGCTAGAAACCGGCTGCCGGCCTGTCATTCTAATGAGCGACTCGTGGAACGCTTGCGCGCTAAATAAGGCCGTAGCCTCCGCCAATTCGCCTTTTCCCCTCCTCGATTAACAACGCTATTCGTCTTCGTATAGCCAAGTCTCGTGTTTGCACACGAAATATCCATTCTCGTGTGACTGTGTAACGACGAATTATATATTATATGTATCTATGTATGTATGTATACACGTTTAAAGAATAACCAGATAATTGCTTGCATTTTCGAATTGTCTTCCCTCTCGTTTTGTTCGTTATTTTTGTTTTTTTCTTTACCATCCGCAAAATCCACTATGATGAATTGTCGCCGACGCGACGTCGTTGCACATATAGTCGCGTGATACGCGCGCGCGCGCGAGCGTAAGCTGAAAATACGAGGAAAGTTAGGATCCTCGGGAGTTTTTTCCGCGGGAGTAAGTTATGTGACGGGTTTAGCAGCGGAATGAGAATACACGGTTTTCAAAATAAATTATTCGCCCGGCGGACGACGACGAAGTTTGTAATTCGAAAAAAGGACAAAAACACACACATACACATGCACACGCTACCATCGCCGCAGGCTAGTGTTTTGTATATTTGTGTTTCTGTTTGTGTGTGTGTATGCGTTTATATATATATGAAAATGCGACGATGAAAAGTAAAAAAAAAATTGTTTATTTTTTTACTTTTGCTGTAATAAGCTTTTTTTTCTTAGACGAGATGTAATCCCAAAGTAGTTTTCGAAAATAATTTATCTCGGTTGCCAGAAAGTGTATATATATGCATATAATGTGCAGATGTGTATATATAGAAGCGTGCGAAAAAAAGGCACAGGATGTAATCATTTTTATCGGTGATTCTAAAAAAAGAAGCTCTGGACTATATATTTTGTATGGCTTCAGTCAGAATTTAAATTAATTCAAAACACTGTCGATATTGAAATACATCACGAAATAAGTACACTTGACACTAATAAGCGATATATAATTTACGATAATAAAATACGGATGTAAATTCTTTTTCATTACCTCGAAATATCCAGTTTCATATAAAGCTATTTGAAAGCATTGCGCACGCGAGTGCAACATTTTTGTTACATTCCTAAATCATTTTTCGACTAATTGTATCAAATTAACCATCGCCGGGCTGCATTTTCCTACCTGGAATTTCGCGCTTTGATGTTCATTTCCGTCGAAATTCCGTCTACATTCGAGTGCCCAGTGCACATACACATTATAAAAGAGAAAAAACTCTATATATATTGAGTTGAAGGGTTTTTCGGATAAAAAAAAAGGGCAGTCGAAAAATCATGATTCGAGCGAACGTGCGAATCATCGTTCGTCCGGTGTTTTTTTTTTTTGACACATTTTATCGCCGTGTATATGCGCGTGTGTGTATGCGGCGAGGGGAATAAAAGAAACGTCCGCGTACGATGATTAAATGTGAGTCATCAGGGGACGACGCGTCATTGACATCCTCTGCTAGTGATGCGTCGTAGTATGTATATAGTATGTGCGCGTGTGTGGACGAAGAGAGGATGGAATTTTTAGCATTTTTTTTGTCAGTAAGGAAGTGGCTGGTGCAGTCCTTGAGAAGTTTGACATACATTGAGACTTTTATTTTTACGCCACTGTTAATACAGTGCAAACATCATACTTTATTTTAAATTTGATGAGAAATATGAACGACTAAGGCGGACGTAAATTTAAAAATAAACGTGAGATAGAACGTTGGACTTGAAAAAGAGATATAGAGAGAGAGAGAATGTAAAAATGCCTCTTTTTATTATTACGTAATCTGCATTTCGTTTGTAAGAAGAAAAAAGAAGTCGTTGCAAAAACGGAATAGTTAACAGTGAAGAAATATTCATTTTCTCTAGCTGCGAATTCTTGCGACTTAGCACAGTTGAGGAATTGTACCGAGTGTAAGGAGTCTCTCTCTCTCTTGCTTCTTTCCCGGCGCATTGCCTCACGTAATTAGCGTTGCAGCTACTGGAGTATTTATAGAGCAATTAGCATATTTTTCAATCATAAAAGCGAATTACTCATCTGCAAAAATAAGCCAGTCTTTTTTACACAGCGATCAGCAATGGCTGAGTTCTTAAGCATAAAAAAAAAGAAAAGAAAACTAAAAAAAACTTGCAAATACGTATAGAAAATTGCGTTACTCCGAGCTAAAAAACGAATCAAATTCCGAAAAACTTTATCAAACTCCAATCGAAACTCGGCTTCCCTCCAACTTTGAAAAAGGCCTTAATCCTCGCCTATTCCTCTCAAATTCTCCTCCCGCAATCGAAGCTCGAGGGAAACTTTTCTTGCTTTGTTATCCACCTTGCGCGTCGAGCCCTAAAATAAAACAGTACGAAAAAGCTCAATAAAAATAAACCACAATAAAAATAAACCGCACGGAATAAAGAAAGAAAGAAAGAACGAAGGAAGAAGAAGAAGAAGCTCACGAAAAAGTCCCGATTTTCACGTCCGCGCGGGGGACACGTGACTCGCGCAAAAGAATGTCATCGTATACATACACACAAATACATACACATATATATATATATATATATATGCACATAGACGGAAAGAAGAAGCATACATAAGTAGTCATGCCGCGCACGTGCATTCATATATATACACACGACGCGATAGTCCGACGAACGTGCCTCCTTCGCGTATATACATATATAGTATTTTACGATTTTTAAGAGAAATAGAAAGAGAGAGGAGGGAAAAGGTATACACACATATATATATACACGCGACTAGCTTGGATTTTCGAGAAGAGTCGTATATTTTTTTCCAACATGGATTCCGCGTATAAGTAACTGTACAGCCGCGCGCGCGCGCGGTAGCCCATCGCGATTTCGGAGTCCCGTGCGGCTCTCGCGTATACGTTGGGTTTATATACGATATGGTGTATAGATATATGGAGGAGGCGTAGTAGAGGATATACTGGAAAATAAAGTTTTTTATGGGTAGGACACAAGAGCAAATGATTCAGTGTACGGGATAGATCAAGTGTAACGAGGAAACCGCGTGATATAATATCGTCGTAGGGATATAAATTAATAAAGTATATAGTTGCTACAGGAATTATAAGGTTTTTGAACTGACATCGTGGTAGCGACTCAGCATACACGTTTTGTAGGTTAATTGTAATTTCATTCAGATATGTTATATTTATCTTTTAGTATATAGCCAGCAGTTTTCCCAAACACATTTTGCTCTCAAAGGTGTTATTTATGCTACAATATTTCAATTAATCTGTGCTTTTTATTACTACACTTCTTATTCGCGCGCGTATACGTCTTTAATAGCGTTTAAAACCGCAATGAAACATATCGAGTTACACACGCGCGCGGGCGCTTAAGCTCTTTACTTTCGCGAAATGAAATTTAGTATTTTGATATATATATATATATATGCTCGTAATTTTTACAAAATATATATCGCGCGTAAATCGTCGCAAGACTTTCCTCATGGCGTTACGTTGAGAATCTGTTAACCTTAAAGCTCATACGTATATATATTCGTGTAGTGGATTACGCGCGCTTAAAATTACAGGCAATAAAAGCCCTTAAGATTTTTAACTACCCACCTTCTTCTCCCGTTAACGCCGCTAATTTCCACTTTACAGCAATTAGTCGGAAATAGATTTTTAATGAGACAACAACTACTACTACGTATATAGAACACGTCACTTCTGAGATATACCAAAAAAATCACGTACGCCACCTTCGACCCAATCTCATTATTGAGTTAGTAGTTTACAGAACTGGAATTTGTCTTTTGAAATGTTCACGAGCGTCATATATATAAGAGAACGAGTTTGATATAGCTCACGGCGATCATCCTGGTTAACGGGCACCGTATAACCACCGACGATGTATTATGATGCGTGACGAAAGTCCAAGGAGATTTCCACGACGACGACTGTATTGCTTATAATGTGTGTATATGTATGTGTGCGAGTGCAGCAGCTACTACTACAGTGTGTGGGTTTTTTTTTTGCCGAGCGAAGCTGCTGTTCTGCATTTTAAATGTGCGCTTTTTAGCGCGCGCTGTTATGGCGCAACGCCGAGAGTTCGCGGGTTGTGAGACATTGTATGTATGTATGTATGTATGGGTCGTTCGAGGTTGTTGTTTATTGGTGACGTTGTGGTTTGTAGCTTTCGATGGATGGATTAGAGGTTTAATTTGTGTTCAGATGTTCAATGTATATATGTATAACGTTGGAAATGCTTATTTATTACGATGTAGTTTTTACGTGGTATTGGATAGATCGCAGTAAATTAAATACATAGTACAATACAGTCGTTTAATTTGAGAATTATTAAATTGCCTTTAGAATTATATATTTTCGTACAACTGAAACTATATAATACAACGGGAAACCATAATTATTATTGAAACCCGATCACTTTTCCAGTATATCCCATACACCAACATAGAAAACCATATACCGTTACATGCGTATACCTTTTCATCGGCCTTCCCTTACATTGTTCCACACACGATTCATTAACGAAACGTACGTATATATAGAGGCTGTTCACGCGTGCGCGCGCGCATACACACATTCCATGGCCACGCGGAGAACGACGAAAAATTACCCACATTACACGTAATTCTGTTGTGCGGCTTCGCAGGCAATTAGCATTCTCTCGAACAATCGTTGTCGTCGTCCTTCCCCTCCTCTTCGCCACGATTTCCAATTTTCATCGAACAGCCGTGGCGAGATACACGACTATCTAGTAATTAGACAACAATACACATACACGTGACATGTAAAAATATATATGTATACATATATACATATACAATTATTATTATTCACTGTGGATGGAGAACGTAACTCTCTTGTGCGCTTTTATAATTTTTTAATAAAGGAAGAAGCGAGTATATGACGACGCGAACGTCGTAGCTATATATACGAGGTAGACACACGTTATAGGATAGAATGTGGTTCTAGAGAAGAGCTACGTGCAAGAGACCTAAATATATATATAGGGACAGATGTCAGCCACCTGGTTGAGCTGAGAGACAGAGAGAAAAAGAGACTCACTGTGTATGTTCTTCTCTAGCACGCGCGCATCGATGTAATTTCCTACTAGAACTTACCACCTCGCGCGTCCTAGAGAGAGAGAGAGAGAGAGAGACAAAAACGTTATACACAGCTTTTGTCCTCTGGTGTCTTGCGGTCTCGCGGTCCTTCTTTCATTCACCACCTACCTCACTCTCTTCGTTGTATATATATATAGTATACGTACATAACGTCTACGTCGCTCTCATCAAAGATGCAATAGGACGCAAGAGACAATGGGACAGCCACCTTACAATGGTGGACTGTCGCGAGCTCGGCGAAAGACGCGGCGCATTGTCGTGGTACCGCTGCTGCTGCTGCTGCTGCTACGTTGTTATATACGACGCGAATTGTTAACCTTCGCGCGAGTAGAGAGGAGTAGTAGCAGCGACTGTATTTTTTTCGGTGAAGCTTTTTGTCTTTGGTTGCGCAATGTATGTGTGTCTGTAGTATATATAGGAGTTGACAGGTGCGTGTATATAGAAGTAGAACCGTGATTTCGCGAGAAGTTCAGTTAGGAGGATATATAGGTGACAATGCTAGGGTAGTGGAGAAACGGTGGATTATGTTACGTATTTAATGTTTATATTATAGGAGAGTTAGAAAATCCGAGGAGTGAGTAAGCGAATTTGTTTTTTATTTTAAAATTCTGTTAAAGTTTGATCGATTCTATTAGATACTTTATATAGTTAATGGAAACGAAGAAAAAGAAAGGTTTATAGCAGAAATTATTAAAATCGGAATTAATTAAATGAAATTGCTCTTTGATATAAGCATTATACGAATGGAACCTTTCATCAAACCTCATTTTCACCATTAATTTCGTATATTTAAATATACATCCCAGTAATATAAATTCTGATAGGATTGAACGCTAATAGCATATAAATCGCTTCGATAATATTACAATTAATACGCAGAATTAATATTATTACTATGCATCAATCATAATCACTAGGCGAGCATATTCAAACGGTCCCTCTCTCTCTCTCTCTCTTTCTCTCTTCCCTCTGCGAAATATCGATTCCAACTCAATCACTTTTCTCGTGGGTGCATCGGCCAATTATCGAGCGCGTTAAGAAAGCGCCGGGAAATCACTTTTTAACGATACTCAAACATTTCTCCCTGTTCTATACGAAAAAGGAAATTATACTCACTCGCGTCCACCTCGTTACATCAGCTTGAAAAACTAAAAAAAAAAGAAGATATATACACTGCCGTTCTCTCTCTCTCTTTCTCTCTCTCTACGAAAACAAACACGCGACTCGCCACGCTAATACAGCCGTCAACCCACGCCCACGCACGAATGTATACATACATATATATATATACGTATGAGACAAAAGACAGACTAAAAACAAATTGGCTCGTCTCTCTCTCTCTCACACACACACACACACACACTCGACACCGTACACGCACGCGCACGTGAAACCGGTCGGTTTGATCAGCCGAGCAAATTTTGCGGCCGCTTTGAGCGGGCACCCACGCTTCATCGGCTCCTTCTCGCGAGTGTGGGATTTTTTTTCTCTCTCGTGTTGCATGATGCGTCCACGCGGTTCACGTATATCTATATACGTATACGTGTATGTGTGTGTGTTTAAATCCCCGGTCGGAAGAGCTGCGGGTCGCTTTTCATTAGCACGCGATGATATTAAATTTGAAACGCTGCGACGGTGACGTTGCTGCTGCTGCTGTGTAGTGGTGATGTGTAAGCGTAGGAGGGAATGGGTGTAATTTTATTATTGCCGCTCCGATGTGCGTGAAATTTAGCGAAATTTTTTGTGTATGGTATACGTGGGGAAATGTGGATATCTGTCTGGTCGCGGCGTCTGTTCTGGATCAGATAGCAATTGGTGAACGTGACTTTTTGGGGATTTATCTCGTTGGTGAAAGTCAGAAAATTGGGAGTAACTATAGAATATGGTATAATGTTTTAGTCGATGATGCAATGCTAACTAATTTCATAATTTTATCATATAATTCAGTGATATCACGCCTTGTAGATTCTAAAACATAACTTTATGAATAAAAATTTCATTAAACTTACACTCATCGTACTAATAATTTAAAACTTCCGTATCTTAGTAATTATACTAAATTAGTCTTTCCATCCATAAGATCAATACCACTCCAGTTCTCATTACTGCGATATACACATCCCTCTCCCCTTATCAAAAGTATATACATTCGTATCCCGTCCAATAAATTCACAAAGCATCAACGGAACCCCATTACCCATTCCTCCTCGAATTTGAAAAAATCAACTATGTATACATATTCTAGCCTCTACATCTAAGCACACGCATTAGTTCGTACAAATACAACCCATACTATATATATACACTCACCTCCGATTTTGACGCATTGATTGCCAACGCTTTACTTATTGGCTACTGGACCACGACCGCCACCGCCGTACCGTTGCCGTAATGAACGATTGCGTCGATTACGTAAATTAGTATGCGCGCTTTCGACGTCGTCCATCGTTGTGGCTATATAACTTGCGTACGTACTACTACTACTACTACTGCACGCTCTCGTGTAGAGGAAGATGGAGGGCAGATTTGTTTGTCGAAGAGGAGAGAGAGAGAGAGAGAGAGAGAGAGAGATGGAGATGTATGGCCGGACGCGGGAGTTCGATGCCGGGCCGAGGTAGCTAGAGCTTTCGATGTTTACCCGGCTGTTTTGTGTTTTCGCCGGTGCAAGGAGAATAATTACTTTGGCAAGGGAGGATAAGAGAGAAAAGGTGAAGCGTATGGGTAAAGCTTGCTCGTTGGGATTTTATATGGTTATTTGGGAATTGATGGTTGGTATGTGATTTTCCGGTGAATTCAGATAAAAGTGTGATGCGGTAGTCGATATATCTGTTATAATGTTGATAGTTGAGCTCGAAAAGCTCTTTTAGGTAATAACTTAGATGGTTTAATAATTCGAAGGTAAAACATAAAATTCTCCACATTAAAAACGTGCAGAAATATGCATACAATTATAACGAACATTTATATTCCCGACGTTAAATTTCATATAACTATATAACCAGTCATAAAAATATTTTCGAACGACTGCGGAGAACGTACGTATATAATATTTTAAGAAGCGACTTACGAGCGCAAGCAGAGGAAAAACCATCTCCCAGCCAGAAAGTCTTGTATTTGGGTCAACAATGAAAGAGAGAGAGAGAGAGACTCAAGAAGCGCATTATGAAAATCGCTATCTCTCTTCCTCTCTCAAACGACCCTCTCGTAACACGCATATGCACTTCCTCCTCTTCGCTAGCGGGAGAGAGAGAGAGAGAGAGAGAGAGAGAGCAGGATTTTCGTCAGGCGCTTTTCCCCGCGTGTACGTAATAGACTGATTGATCAGTCTGGCGCGAGCGAACGAGAGAGTTATAATATGAGAGAGAGAGAGAGAGAGACAAGCAGGCAGGAGCATTGATGGATCGAGGGCCGTTTATTTTCGCGTACAATAAAATCATTCGTCAATATGACAACGATTGTTTAGCGCGATAGTAATGCATTACGTAACATGACAACGTATTAAAACCGATGCGCGCGAGAGAGTGAAAGTATATACGAGCAAGCGATCGTGCGCACGCGCGTGGTTAAGTGCAGTCGGCGAAAAATATTGCGGAGATGGAAAATCTGATGGCGAATAGTGTGTGTGTGTGTGTGTGAGAGAGAGAGAAAGAGAGAAGCATTGGGGAAATAGAATGACGAATGTCTCGCTACAGTGTGCGGTTTGGCTGAAAAATTACGTGCGGTTAGCTTGTGACGTTTAATATTAGGTTTGATTTTTTTTTTTGTTTTTCTTTTTGCATCATTATTATTATTATTATGGATGAGAATGGGTTTATGGTGATTTGTTACGTCAAAAACTATTACATCAATTGTAGATTTGATAACAGAGTGATGTGTAACAGAGAGAAAGAGAAATTGTAAAATATAAGGTGTATTATTTTTGTTTTTTTTTTTTAATTTAGATTTGTAGGTGCTAAAATAGTTTATAAAGATTAGTTTTGACATTTAAATTTATCGTTGTAACAGTGTATACTTGTTGACCCAGTTTCGAGTGGATTATAAATATTTATGATAGTCTCGAAGTTTAAATAACTAACTAACTAAAATAACGAAGTTAAAAAGATAATAAATCATTCGGATTTTGACAATATGAAATCAAAATCTAAGTATAGATATAATTTTAACATCTATTCTTACATTCCGCATTTTTCAACTTACTCTATAGACGACTCATTTACTAAAGATAAAATCTACTTGTAAAAATTCATTAATCGATTCTTCATTCAAAATTCCGATGCTTAATATCCTTAAGGAATTTCACGAGACCATCGCATCTTCTTTCAATATAAACTTCATTTCCTCCTCCTGGATAATCTCCTCGCATTTTTAGTCAACGAGCAGATCGGCAACATTACCCTATCCACCCGTTTATATTATCCCAAACCAACAGTACATATATACATATAGAAGCTCTCGAGGGTCAAACCCAATTTTCTCATAATTTGCCGCATTACGTAAATTCCACTACAAAAGAGCCATGCTATACACGCGCGTGCACGCACTACGGGTAACCCATCAAAATTCCCTCCCTGCATCTCGTCGGAGTGGTATACCTACCGCAATACCTCGTGCTACCTCAATATAACCCCCTTCTCTCTCTCTCTTTCACTCGAATAATTCGGGATGCGCGTCTATATACCCAGTGCAGCTTGCGTTTGTTTGCGCGCACGCGCGGCGCCGTCGTCTCGAAAAGGCAAAGAGAGCAGCAGCAGCAGTAGTCCCCACGGGTATCCATTGACCAGCGGCTGTGCGGCAACTGCGGCGGTGGCTTGCTGCTCGTTCTTGCGTCATTCATTATTCGGCGCGTCGTAAACGTGCAGCGGCAGCAGCAGCAGCAGAAACAGCGATCGTCCCTCCGTGTATGTGTATGTGTGTGTGCTGGTTTAATAAAACGCATCGCCGCGGGGGCCGTTGACCTCTCCTCCCCCTTCCTCTTTTCTCTATATACGCGAGCGTGAAAGTTTTCGGCGCTTCTTTTTTCTCTCTCTTTCTTTATTTTAAGAGAGCGCGGAGAAATTCGCAAGAGAGTGAGAAAGGAGGTTGGCTGCGAGAGGATTTTGCAAGAGTGCGCTGAGCGAACACAAGCGAGTCCGGAGATCGGGCCTTGTATGGATCATCGTCACTGATTACGAGAGGAGAAATGCACCGGTGGACGAGAGAGAGAGAGAGAGAGAGAGAGAGAGAGAGAAATGCTGGGTTTTGGTTGGCTGGGTGATCGAGATAGTGCAAGCGCGAGGCTTGATTTATGGGTTTTTAAATGGGGATCGACGTGGAGAGAGAGTTCTTTTTTAGTGTCGCGTGTGTGTGTGTGTCTCTTGAGGGCAGTTGACGATGGACGCGGCTTACGTGGTTATTGTTTTCTTTTTTTTTTAGAGAAGGAGAAACTTCACCGAGAAGTTGACAAATAAGGGGTTTCTTAAGTCTTTAAAGGTACTGATGATTTTATTATGCATCATTTATTATATATCAAAAGCCATGATTAAAAGTCTGATCAAATGGCATGTTCAATATATATTAAAGTGACAAATGTTGTAAAAAATAAAAGTATGAAACATTTTGATATATCTTTGAAATTTATCAAAGAGTAAAAATAAAAAATATTTGACAATTGGAAAATCAATTTATTTGTAACATATTTTATTACGTTAACATTTTTTTACATCCGATTCAACCAAAATATAACAGATACGTGGCTTTCGAATGAACTATCAAATGAATTCAATTTCCCTGAATTCCTATATAAAAGGTAATAAAAATAACAGCATACGCATGTATTCTCGCACTCGAGCCTATAAAACAAATCTATTAAAACATTGCTGTAAGTCAATATCATTTAACTATATGACATCCCATACATCCTATCGAAATTTCCTATATTAATTCAACCACAATTAAACTAACCAAAATTTTTTCCAACCCCTCCGTTCACCTTTCCCCTCTAAAAATATCAATTACTTCGTGGTGGCAACAAACAAACTACTATACACCTATACACACTTACGTATACTTGCGACAAACACGCACGAGGGAGGACGTCGCGCTTCAAAGAAAGGAGTGAGAGAAAGAGAGAGAGAGAGAGAGAGAGAGAGAGAGAGAGAGAGAGAGAGAGAGAGAGAGAGAGAGAGAGAG
>JAYJLV010059487.1:0-17835 GCA_036873485.1 Torymus texanus
TTTTCTAAATAAACGCTTCAATGTTAATTTATAAAATAATAAAAGTCGGCTGATTTTAGGTATCACATGGCCTTAATGGTAATACTATGATTTATAACTTGGCTCTTTTATAAAATAATTAAGGTAATGTGTAAATTGCTAAAATATTTATATAAATGTAAAAAAGATAAAAAATTTAATAAGTTATAATTTTTGTAGCTAAAATACACCTGACCTGATTCTACTTCTTCTGTGCAAATCGGTTAATAAATTAAAATTGTAATTATTTTGCAAAATTATTTATATATATTAAGTACCTGGATACTAAAGTTTCATAAAAACTTTCAAAAAGGTCAATAAAATCTACTGTATTAAACATTCACATCTGTGTAGAAAAAACACATCGCCGTAATAATACATCGTCATCATACAGGTTTGACGATCCAAATATTGATCTTACCATAACTTATTTTAATAACCAGATAAATAGCACATAGACATAATAAATTTCACAATCGGAAATTCCCCATCCTCACCAAACCAAAGATCACCGTTCAATTCCACTCCCAAACTCAAAAGAATCCTCTCCCAATACTACCCCTCCAACTTCACTCGAGCCTATCCAATTTATATCCACAGCTGTTATATACGCGTAAAGCTCTCTTCATTTGTCCACAAGCCAACAGAGCGACTACACGCGTCTCTATCCTTCCCTTTCACCTGGTCACCCGCTTGAAAACGATCCTCAAAGGGCCACAGTCGAGCCATTATTCAGCCTCGCAACCCTAACTCTCACAAAACCCATACAACTTGGCCAATTCCTCTGAGAGTACAAGTACTGCGGCTCAGTCGCGCAATAACGGCTGATAGATCAGTAACACACAGAGAGAGAACCATCCGTACGGGCTATCTTTTCATTAGAAAAGCACGTTGCCGTCGCCTTATCGCAAATTGTTTTCCGATACTCGACGCGAGAACGCTCGCGCTTGAGAGAAGCACATACATATAGGCCGCTTTGTCAGCCTCCGCTAGACTGTATACACTTCTCTCTCTCTCTCTCTCTCTCTCTCTCTCTATCTCTCTCTTTCTCTCGCAATAATGGCCCTTCTCTCGACAATTAGGAGGAGGGGAAGCATATCGGGGAACGGCATCACGCTAGAAGTGTGCGCATGCAAACGCGGATATCGGCAATCGGCGAGTATGCAGTGTTGTATAGGTCGTTCGAAAGAGAGAGAGAGAGAGAGAGAGAGAACATCGCCGCTGGCACACGAGACGTTTGGCCCACATTTCGTAGCTCTCTGGCTCTAGGCCAACCTGTGAGTTTACGTGCTGCTGCCGCATGTGCTACGACGACGACGACGACGACGACGAGACCCTTCTGGAATAACCCCGGATATCGCTAAGGTCAACCGGTTGAGGCTATACAGCTTTTTCTTGGCGCTCTCTATCTATCTCTCTCTCTCTCTCTCTCTCTGTATACTGCTGTTTTGCGACATGCACACGTGCACGCGGCTCTTCACTGTGTGTAAACGGATCGTTTTCAGTGGAACCCGCGATGCAGTCGAGTGTAATGCATAATGGTCGTTGCGTTAATCGAATATACGTGCATATATAGTAGAGAGAGTAGGGATGCGAAAGGATGTGTTGGAAATGTTCGTGGTGGTGTGAAATTTGCTATTTCGGGGAACAGTTAATGCTGGTTTGTGATAGTTGACCAGTTTAAATATTTAAATGTGATTGTTTTATCGGGGTTTTAATTGAATAATTTGATTAAAAATATTTTGAGAATATTTTAACTGATTACTTGTAGGATTTTAAAGGAACTTTTGTAGCTCTTAAGGGGATGTGAGGCCCGATTTTTAATATTTAATTATTTTATTTCTAGATCTTTCGTTCTAAAAAACGTTTGTCCTGTCCTCCAAATATATAAAAACTGTACATTGAAAAATCATTTATATAATTATATACACGATTTCTGCCGTTCCGATGTCATGGATTTAATCAATTATTTAATTATTATAAAATTTTATTCGAAGTCTTTCAGTATCTTCAATAGGATTTTTATTTCTAAAAAATTAACAATTATTCTATATCATCGCAATTTCATTTAGATATAACACCAAAAGAAGAACCATTGTCAAAATTGTGTTAAAAATATACCTTCTTCACTAAACTAACTGAATAACTCCAAACAACTACTTAACTACAAACTCGATAATTCACTCAACCAAGTATCTCGGAATTATCCACTCATAAACTACCGGCATCTTTCCCTTTAATCATACACTTTTCTGACGAAACAACATTTTTACTCTCTCTCTCTCTCTCTCTCTCTCTCTCTCTCTCTCTCTCTCTCTCTCTCTCTCTCTCTCTCTCTCTCTCTCTCTCTTAGTCACTTGAATCGTAATCCAGCACACAATAAGCCAACGCGCAATGTCTCATTCAACCCACGCGATTCTTTCCCAAGCCATTGTCTCTCTTTCATCATGCGGCTCGCGCAGTTCCAGTTCGAAACAATAGCGGCGTGCTTTGATCGAGCTTCGCGGCTCCCGCGGCGAGAAAGAGAGAGAGAGAGAGAGAGAGAGAGAGAGAGAGAGAGAAAGGGAAAAATTGACGTCGCGCTCGAACTGGTCAATGAAAATTAACAGGCTTTTTGCTTCGAGATTTTCGCTCTTCTACGCGCGCATGCGCTCTTACTTCCGGTTTTGCTCATTTCCCGGGCACAATTTGTGTGCGTAGGGAGTGGGAGAAAGAGGGATGGGGCTGGCTTTGCGTTGAGGGTGCGGAAATTAAGCGAGAGAGGAAGAAGAGATGACTTGGACTTTTACTTTGACGAGGAAGAGAGTTTGAATTGTGACAAAAGGCGTTGAGAAAGCTGTCAAAAATTTTGTTTTCCCTAATAACTTTTTGTATAGTTCATTTTATATTTCTTGTAGTATATCAACTTTGTTATCGTACAAACTTTAATAAATCTAATTTGTTTTAGAGTAGGTCTTACTAGGTTAGATTAACTGTGATGAATAAATAACACTTGCATACAAACACGAAGCAGTGGTCTGTTATTTTGCTTAGACCATCACGAACTCGGAGTTTAAATTGCCCTATCGTGACAGGATTTTGATATATATGAAGTATAGGATTTTGGAGATAAAATAAAAAAATGATTTTATTAATGTTATAAAAAAAATAATAGAATACTGTTTGTTACTTTCAAGGCCCACTTTAGATCATTCTTCTAAGATTTCTTTTGTCCTAAATTTACAGATGTTTTTAAAATAGAAATAATGAATTGAATCTTAAGAACGCTGTAGGTTTCGTAATTTACATATTTAAATACTGGAGAAAAACTAGTCGAAAAATGCTCCAAAATGGATCTTATCCCAAGGAAACAAGCAATGTTATAGTATTATTTTAGAATAAAATTTTTATATTTTTTTAATCAATTCATTGATAAAAATAGTATTTTACTTTGTTTATAGAGACACCTCAAAAATATTATACTTCTACAAACTAATATTTCTGTTAAAACTTAAAAATCAGTCTTTACCTTATTAACCCTATGAAAATCTATTAATAATAACTCTTTTCTTTTAAACAGTCATTGATTATTATAAGAAACATAGAACATGAATTATTATGTTACAATAACGTAATAAGATCTTATGTAATAATGGCCTTTGTTTTCGAGAATAACACTGTGTTTGAATACCAAGATTTTGATTAAACTAAAAATTATATTATTCTCTTAATAAAAATTGATATTTATTTTTGTCTTAAAACTGAATTAATTTCGTTTATTAAGCCACGAAAATATTATTACATACGTTGGTATCGAGATAATGTTACCCGCAGACGTGATGGAATAATCAAGTCGACAGTAGTTAATAGGATATTGATTATATAGTACTTGCCACAACCGGAATTCTCTCCTCGGAATTCCATTATGTTTGTAAAATAATCATGCTAACATAGAATTATACATGTTGAGAAAATACATCAAAAATAAAATAAATATAATTTATCAATATTAATTGTAAATTAAACTTATAAGAAATCATATCAATACCACTATTAACACTGAGAAAAATGTATGTAGCCACTACGACTAGATATCATATAGTTGTCAAAATATAGTAACGGTTTCTATTTTTTTGAGTAAAATATATGTATTTAATTATAGTTATTAATACTATATTTTAGTATTATTAGCATTTTTAATCATATTATTAGTAAACTTTATTATAAAATATGGTTGTAACGATTTTGCACTATAAATTATGGTATTATAGTAACAATACGTAGATAATATTTGAAATTTATTCTGTTACATAACATAATACCAAAGAAATATGTTTCTACTACATCGATATTATATCTGTTTCCAAATTAAAGTATATAATTCTCTTGAGTATTTAAAAACTTATTGTTCAAATATTATTCCTATACTTCGGTTCATAACTTACCGCATTCTAATATTTACATTTATATGGCCAATTTTTCATCGCTCTCCGACGCTCGTTTAAGAAACCAAGACATATACATAAAAAGTCTCTGCATTCTCTCGCACAATACCCGAGTAGCGATAAATTTGCCGGCATAAAATACGCATTTCGATAAATCGATCCAAACACGAGAAACTGCCGCAGTTCGTAAAACAGAACCACTGACAATACATTGGCGCTCAACGTTCGTGAACTTTATTAATTTTTCCGTTACTTTAATACACGTATATATAATAAACTTCTTTTCCATTTAACTGTCAATTTCTTTTTCGAACTGCCAGCTGTATACTGTCATACAGAGTTTATAAGCCCACTGTAGAAGTCATAGTGGACGATTCTATACTTGGAAAATGAATAGCAAGCGTAGAGCAACACTAAAAGGCGTAGCATTAAATTGCTATTTTCCCGATTAAAGTCTGCACGTATTCAGCATTTCTTAAGTCAACTTTTTGCTCTCCATTGGCATCTACCTTATGCTTCTACATTATCTTACTAAAAAAATCATCTAACAAAACAAATAAAACGTAGCTCAAGTACCTCTCAGCAATTCCAATCTAAAAATCACGTAATTATTATATATAACATCATCGCTCCTATTCACCTAAACCAATTATCGACCAATTAAATCACACAATAGCGGACGTTCGCGACAGTCTCACGAATCCAAGCTCTCATTTCCTCGCAATATCTTCAGAATGTCATTTATCTTCTCCACGTTTATATATACGATGTTTGCCTCGTTTCCCGTGCGCGCACGCGCTCTTTGAGTCGTGCTAGCAAACACAACGTCGCTGTCCGCCGGCTACAATGCGCTAGAAGATAATGTCGACCATTGAGAGTGAGAGAAAAGAAGGGGGTAAAGGCGCGTCGACAGGATACTTTCCGAGCCAAGAGGAATTTCGTCTCTTATGTTTGTAGACCGTACTCCTTGTTCGCGGCATACTTTTTGCATTTCGCCGTTATTAAGATTAATGGATGTCTGTTTTGAAGAAACTAGTTTAGTGCCGTGTTGAAAGAGGATGCTTTGGGTTGCTGAGATTTTTTAATCTGAGATTTTGATGAATTTCAGGTTGGGATTCTAGAATTGTGGGTAGCTTTGAATATTTAATGAAATAGACTTTTATCTAGAATTTTTCATTGTCTTGTAGATGTTAGACAAATTAAAGGGGATTGTATTTTACAGAAAATATATCAGAAGAATACTTTTTTAAAAATACAGTAGTTTTATATACAACGAAACTTTTACTAAAATATCATTTTAAATACCATTAAATAATTTTCGTTTATCAATTATGGTGAAATCAATTAATAACATTCATTTCACGTTTACAAAACCTTTTCTATCACCCAATCTTTATACATTTCCTTAAATTTAATTTCAAACCGAATTCATTTTCCCCCTAGGTAATCATTCGAAAACATCCTATGTCTACGATCGAAGTTTTCTTCGCGAAAAACTACGCGCAAACTACTTAATCAGCAAAGAAGCGCGTTTCGCGCTTCGCAATGTTAGTTCAAAGTGCCTCCTCCTCCCTCGCGCACCGCCATTAGAATTGCTAGAGCTCGTTTTATTAAATCAGCCTAAGAAAAATCGATCCAATTACAACCTCTCTCGAGACTTTCTCAACAAAGCAATGGGGTGAAAGACTTCGCAGGTGCAACGTTCCTCTTGCCAAACTAGCATTCACGCAATCGCTCGGTATTATCTAAATTAAGAGAAAGAGAATAAAAAAGAACCTTTTATTTCCTTTGTGTTGTTTTTTCTTCGTCCCTGTTTTTCATCGTGTTTCATGGATATTACTAAGAAAAGAGAAAGAGAGAGAGAGAGAGAGAGAGAGAGAGAGAGAGAGATAGAGAGAACGAGTAAGAGAAAAGGCGAGGAGAAGAACGGATAAGCGAAGAACTCCCGCGAGTTTTAGCGAATTGCGTGCCAAGAAAATTTCGCGCGCTCGCGAGAGAAAGAGAGCTAGTGGAGCCAGCTGAAAACTGCGATGAATGTGTATGTATATATATAAAATATTTTGCACCCTACTTCGACGAACTCGCGAGTTGCTGCTGCTGCATGTGTGTGTATATATGTCAATGCATGCGGTGCTATACGGAAAGAAAATCGTTCTAGAATCTTCTGCGATAAAGGCTGTTATTGCACGTGAGGAGAACACACGACTTGTTGTTTTTCTCGGGAAATGGCGCCTTAGCGTGAATCGGGTTAAAGAAATTATTTTTTTTCTGAAATTTCTGTGGTTTTATATATATATATATATTGTACAAGAAGAATGTACATTAGTTGTAAGATACGTTAATTTTAAAATATTCGTTATTATGTACGAGTAGTAAATTTTAGAATGGATAATTTTAACGTTTAGTTACCTAGAAAAGTGTAGTTCATTTTGTTGAAACACTATTTTGCTTTATGATTTACACATATAAATATAAATACCTTAAAAATGAATTACTTATATTTTACTATATACAAGTAATAGCTTAAAAATCAAAACTCTACAAAAATATTCAAAGAAGACAATTTGAGTTATAGGATTATAACATCTATTCACGGAACAGCTTTATTAAGATTGAGAAAAACGAGAAAGGCTCCTACGCATTTAGCTTGATAATCAGTAAACGCCATTATTTTCCCGATATATATATACACAGGATGAAGTAGAAGAAAGAGAAATATATCAAAGCGTTGGCGCGGTATTCCGCCTGTAGGGACTGAGAGACCTAAAAGACGGCCGCGCTTTATTCGCCACGCCAGTCCTGAATTAGCCAAAGCAAAAACAATGGGCAAGAAAGGAGGCGAACGACGAGAGCACCGACTAAAAATATGTGCTTTATGCGACGGTTATAACTGCCAAGTATTGTCTGGATTCTCGGAAGGGGAAAAGAAGTCCGCTGGAATTGCAAGAATCCTTTTTTATTGCTTCAAAGCCTACAACTGTCGGTGACGATATTTATGGTCTCGTGATGTACCCAGCTAGTCGGATAGTTTTAAATTATTAGTTTACGTAATAATAATTCGTGTCATGATTGTGTAACTATTCTGTTGAAGTTTCTTTAATTGTTATAGTTAGAACTACAAAAAAAGAAAAGAAAAAATTATAGGGTCATAATACAATGAGATGCAACACGCCAATAACATTTTATTTAAAAATGTACATTTCTTTTTCCTGCTGAAAAATTATAAACGATTATTGGCCGATAACCTAAGAAAATATCCATATTAACCGACTAGACCACGATACACAACTATAAACATTCAAACTAAGAATCTACCTTTCTTCACTCCTTACACTCTGCATAAAGCTCATTCGCAATACACCAATACACCAAAAACCATCCACACTTCTCATCGATCACACTCACCACCTCATCACGCAGTGTTCTTCCCGCAACAAGAACCACCGAGGCCACTACTCAATCCGTCGCCAAAGAGGCCAATGAGCCAAAAAAATGGCTTCCAGGGCTGCATGCAACCTCACACCTTTGTACATAAGCCACTCGCTGCATCTTTGTGAAAGACGAAGGGCGCTAAGAAGAGTCTCTGAGAGAAGACGTTGGACAATACGCTTGCTTTGCTCTCAACTCGCCGTGCGAATGCATCAAAGTCCTTCTCTCTCTCTCTATCTCTCTCTTGTGTGCTCTCAAGGAGCTCGTCGAGGGCCTTCATTATGACGATGTCGTGGTCCCCGCGGGGTTAGTACGTATATGTATACTATATATATATACAGCCGTCTTACTCTCACTATATACATGAATTTGTTGTGATCGGCCACTTGGCCTTTTATCCCCCTCGGTCGCTTTGTTCTACTACTACTACTACTACTACTACTACTAGCAGCAGAAACACTGCCGCCGCGAGCTACACGCTGATATTCCGATGTGAAAATGTAGGGCCTACACTGCCTCTTGAACGGGTCTCTCGAGAGCGGTGTAGGTAGGGAGAACAAAAGAGCTTGAGCTGAGGGCAATGAGTGGTGAGGGGACCGTTGGGAGGGGGGGGGGCAGCTAAAGTGAGAAGAAAAGAGGAGTGGGAAGAATGGAAAGAGTTTGAAATCTGAAAAGCTTCCGAGACTCTCTCACTCTCTCACACTCTCTGGGACACGTCCAAATATTTTCCATCCTTCTCGGTTCTCTTTGTCGCGTCTTTTCTTTGGACTCTTGCTCTTCGATATCTATCTCTCTCTCGCTCGCTTGCGTTCGCCTGTCTGCTTTCATCGCTTGTACGGCGCGGAACTCTTGACGAAGCCGAGTCAAGTGTTTTCGATTAAGTCTTTTTAGAAGGAAGTTTTTAATAAGCACAATTGGCTTACCAATATTGAGCCTTGTTTATAGGTACATTATACGTCTGAGAAGCAATTTTGTTCTCGTTGGAAGTTTAAATCGATACTTTTGAAGGAGGATTTTTTGGGAGGGAAAAAATCAAGGTTAAAAGTTTGCAGATGGGTAGTTCAACATTTTGAGATGGTTATTAGTTTGGTAATGAAAAAACTTTAAAGATCCAATAAACCACTCAAGGGGTTTTCATTTATTCCAGCTTCATTTCCCGAGGCATTGGAGTGTTAATATCAGTGACGAAGGAACTTTCTAGAACAGTTTTAGTTATAAGTATAAGTTGCTTCAGAATCCACGCTCCACTGGAATCATTGACTGTAGAATGCGTTATTTCGCGTTGGAAAATATTCGCTAGAATCTTATTTAAATTTGAGTTTTATCAAATTTATGTTGACTTCGTAAAAGTTCTTGGCTGTGAAATGAAATAATGTGTAAAAATTTATCATTCATATACGTTAATATGTTGTTTGTAAGAAAATATAAAAGAAATTGATTTGTAAAGATGTAAAGCATTCATAAAAACACTATAAAAATGAAGAAAGAAGAAAATAGTTATCTTGCTTTTATTTATATACTATTGATCTGTAAAACCTACGTATGCGTAACGTTTTTTTCCTATCTGTAAGTTTTAAATAATGTGTGCATTCAACTACCACTTGATTATTTTCTAGACAAGACAATTTCAAAAACCAAAAAAAGCATCTTCTACATTTAACTTCGATATTTCTTGCACCCATAATTGAAACATCTGAAATTCAAAATTAAATTCTCAAACCACAGTAACACACAAATAAATTCAAAACCCAACCCGCAGTATGAAATATAACCCACAACCATAAAACCCGTCGAAGTATTTTCTTTCGACTTCTCTGATCAATGTATACACGTGACCCTTTCAAACCCAGCTCCCCGTAAAAAATATCAATCATGTTCGTCACACCATCAAAAGAACCCGAAATTCCAAAAAAAAAATTCCATTCGCGCCCGTCCCTTACATAATCCACCGTCGTTCCAGCGCGCACCAATTAATCTCGCCTGACAATATTCAGCCCCGTAATTAAAGGCAGAGTCGGTAGAACGAGGGGGGAGACGATAGTCATCGCCTGCCTCTCGTTTCTTCCCACACCGAGCGATCACCATTTATCAAGTGGAGGGCTCGACCGGTAGGAAAAATGCTGGGAGTCGGAGGAGAGCTTGGTCTTACGGAGCAAGCCATTTATTACAGGGGACAGAGAAAGAGAGTTGAGAGAGTGCGCGTGTGCTGCAGCGAAAAGATTTTCTGAAACTTGCTACGCGCGCTGCATTCGAGAGGAAAAACATTTTTTTCTGAAGAGGCTTCGGGGTTGATATACGATAGTACCAGTCGAGGACTAACTTGTTGCTGTTTTGGCGCGTGTACGGGTTGTGTGCGTATGGATGCAGCGAGTGTAACTAATCAGGAAAAGGGGAGGAGCACGTACTTTCTTTTTTGAAAAGAAATGGAGGAAGAACTAGAGAGAAAGAGAAGTTACGGGATCGATCTGCAAGGAAATCTTATAGAAGACTTTCTGCAGGAGAATTCGTTAGAACGCGCTCATTTGTTTGAGGAAGAAGTCTTGAGCTCAGGTGGATGGAGTCATTACTTTAGTATAAGTTTGCTTTTATTTGATGAGTCGGATTGTTCCAGAGAATTGACAATGATTACGTTGCAGTATTAAAACCATAAATTGCATAAGTTATCATAAGAAAAATAGTCAGTAGATTAATTCAAATGATTGTTAACATAGACATATTTATTTCTTCTCAATAATCATGAAAAGTCGTTAACTTTCTACAATTTCATATTTCAAATAGATTTGTACCTTCTTCAAACACAGAGCCCACAAAAATTTTATATTCCGCTGCTGACCTCTTTTGATTTCCCGAACTTTACTGAACTCCGAATATTTGAGCAGAAAATAGTAAAGCAAATAATTCTTTATCACGTCTCTACACCTCGAAATTCATAAATTTCTATTTTACATAAGCGAGTAAAAAGAATAAAAATCCACCAAAAGCATGTAAACCCAATTCTTTCGGCCAATGCGCTCACGTCCACTTTTAAAGAAACTTGCGTTCCAGCAGAAACACCAGCAGCAGCAGCTCAACATTCTCCGGAACAAACTCTCTCTCTCTCTCTCTCTCTCTCTTTCTCTCTCTCTCGCGTGTTATCCATCAAACTTGTAGAGCCACGTCTTTTCTGCATTAATAAACCATAAGCTACAACGCGTAGAAAACACACCTGAGATACTAAAAAACGTGAGGCGCTAGAAGCAAACAGCAGACGATCTTCTCTACTCTTTCTCTCGTGGTGCGAAATTTATCCCCTTGGCTGCTGCAGGAACGTCGAGGGCGAACGACGCTTTAATGCTACGTCAACAGTCCTGAGGTGACACACCGCGAAAAAAGAAATGCACGACAACGAAGGGAGGACGGATAATCGCAACGCGGGGGAAGTTTTTAATGCGCGCAAATTTAACGAGCGAGAAAAGGGCTCTGGGGAGATGTTGCTGAACCGGGACTGTTCCTACGCGAGTGATGGTTATTCCTGGATAGCTCGAGCGTAATTGATTGCTCCATTTGGATTTTAACGTTGATGAGTGAAGGAATGACTTTCTCGATGGGGGGGATTTATGTGTGTTTGTGTTCGCACGTGGATCTAGTTTCAGTAGTAGCGAAGATGTTTGGTCAGACCGAACGATCGTAGCAAGTGCGTTTAATGAAAATAATCTAGATGTTTTATGAGTTAGAAAAGTATATTCAATTTTGTTGTAATATTTTACACTGTGTGTAGGATGAATTAATTATTGATAATTATTAAAATTTATTTTTTTTTTTCTAATATTTTATAAGATGAAATTTCCGTTACACAGTATTAGCAAAATATTATAATCCGCCGTAAATATTCTAAGTAAAAGGTGATATTGGTTTTTGTAGGCTACGTGTTCGAAAGATGATATTGGTATTCGTAAATGTGACGTGCGCTATAATTAATTCAAACAGACTTATAAAGAGTGTATTGACTTTTATAAAACTATGGAAAAATCAATAACACACAAGGCTAGTCATGAAGATATAACCTCTATTTTTACTCGTACTTATTTTTTTCACGATACTCGACGACATACCTTTCATTGAAAAATATAAATAATTTCAAGTTTTATGAAATACAGCCGCAATACAAATGGAATATTTACGTATATGGAATAGAGCAGAGTAATGGTCCAATAAATATCTCGCAAGCTGTTGTGGTCCAGTAACAGCATCCCATAACCAGCGGAGTTTATTGGATACCTTGAGTAATTCTGTCGTATGTAAATCTTTGCTTTAAAAGCAAAAGCCATATCATATAAAAATATTCCACCTATATTCTCAACTATACATTATTTCTCTCATAAATACTTACAATTTTTCATTCAATTAATATGCATTTATCTATTAAAAATAAACCTTAAGCTCATTGTTTTCAAAAATTGACAAAGTAGCCCTTTTGCATCATTTCCACTCCTTCATTACACACTTAATTTCCATCGTGCACTCGCTGCTGAAAAGAAACTTACAGCCGCGAAGCCGCACTAAAGATTGGCGCCGCGTTCTCGCGACACACCGAGCTACTACTCCACATTCAGCCGCGTAAATCACTCGCGAAAAAAGGGCTACTACTACTGCTACTGTTCTCTCTTTCTCCCTCGCATACAGGCTCCCATTCCAGAGGAAATAAAGCGGTCGCGCGCAGCTTTTTCTCTCACTCTCGATTATATCGCATAAGCCGTGAGCTCGCGCGCGCGAAACCTGCCAAAATAGCCTCTCCACTTGGCAACTCGTATCTCGCTCGACTTTGTCCCGAGCTCGTGGAAGAAAAATAATAGCTCTCGAGAAAGAAGGGTAGGGGGGAAAAATGACACGGCGGTTCGGCCAAGTGGTGCGCGTTTCAGAGAGTGAGAGAGAAGAAAAGAGGATAGATAAATGTGGTGCAGCTGGGTTGGTAGGTAGTTTTGGAAAGTGCGAAAGTGAGAGGGTTAACGATTTATGTAGTTGTCGAGTTTGTCGTTCAGTTGGTTCTCAAGATTCATAAGACGGGAGAGTTTCGTTTGTAGTTTCTGCGAAAAGCTTGATGATAGACTTTCGTTGCGATGCATTTTAATAAAGTCTGCGAGTTCGTTTTGCAAGAGGAACATAAACGAGCGCACGTAATCAATTCTGTTGACGATGCCAATTAACTCTGAGAAAACAAACGAACCTTTGTCAAAATAAATACAAAATTCCACTCGCTCTCTTTCTCTCTTCCTTACTACATTTTTTACTCGGAACAATCCGAATAAAAAACAAAAGAATGCAGCGCGCGCGTGCAACTATTGCAGATCAAGCTTTAAGCAAGTTTCTCCTGCGATGCTACGCAGCGCATACAAAGCGCTGGTTGAAAACAGAACTTCACCTAACCTACACTTCTATAGCTTCTATCTTACTCCTTATACTACTCCTCTTCCCTTTGCTTTTACTCTACATCTTAGTTTTCGCTTCCGATGAAAAACACAGGTCTCTCACGTTAACTCCTAAAAGCTGATGCATCTTTTTCAAAGAGCTTCGCTATTGCTGTTGCTGTCTCACTTCTTCTCTTTATTTCTTTTGCACTCGCTCGCGCATATAGCCTTGTAGTGAATTCGATTAGCGAACTGTGCGCAAACGGTGTCAAAAAATGAATATCGAGATCGAGTTTGAATATTCAAGAGTTCCGAACTATCCGGTAATCTGTAACATGCATAATCGAGTAATCCTTATTTCGGGTAATTGGGAAGCTTGATTTTGTCGTTTATCGAAACTATGGGAAAATCAGAAAATAAGGTGTAACTGGTTATTTATCATGAGTGCAGATATGGAAGTCTAAATTGGATAAAGTTAACATGAAATACTAAAGTATATTAGTTTATAAATACTGCAGATCATCTAAATGTAAAATAGAACAATTTCAGAACTTTTCGAAAAACTGTGATTAAACAGCAGCTGGAACAATCCAAGTACGAACGTGAATTGTATTTACAGAAGGTTAAATTTTGGACGCTCTCTGTAGGGAAGGCCAAAACAATATTTACCATTTTCACAGTGTTTGCTCTGGAAATGATTGAACTCATAAATAAATCGGTTTAAACTCATAATAACGGAGTAATCGACATAGATAGATACACAAATAGTTTGACCAAGTGCGACAATAAAATTACATAAAATTTTAATAACATTTTATTTATTCTAACATATAGATTTCACATTTTACAAAACATTGTCAACTCTAAATGCTCAGCTTCCCTTTTTAACCACGTGAAAATTCGTATAAATTTTCAACTAAAGGAATAACTGAAAGCTTTCGTTGCATTATTAATGGACTAAAAGCAATAAAATGTACGTATCAATCAGAAGTGAACATTAGCAGATATAATTGGCGCAAAACTGGAGCAACCCTTCCGATTGATATCGCGCCTGTCCAGAAAACAATCGCATCTGCCTGCGGGCGACTTCGCGGTCTCTCGTTGATGGTCCTCCGACCTCGCCACTCCTTCAATCTTCGCGATTCAGCCTTTGTTTTCCAGCATTGAGATCAATGAATACTCGACGAGTCAATTCGACAAGAAGGACTGTTTGTTTCACTTGTTTTAGGCACACGGAGTTAAAGTCAATTGTTATGTTTAAGGTTCTTCGTCGAAAGGGTTGTTTTAGTTTATCTGCTTTACTTGTAGAAGTTTTTATTATGCAAACGAATAATTGTGGTAGAGTTTTTTATGAACACAGGAAACGATTCAATTAAAAATATATTACCTAAGATAACCTTGCTGATTAATTTAGCATAAAATTTTCTAAGCATTAATAAACTACTCACTAATGTTACCGTTATAAATATAAAATTCTTCACTTTATATTTACTAGTAACAAAATTAAGATAAAGCTTTCTGCAAAATGATAGCACTTCATGTATTTTCACTATTTTTGGCCGATTTTTCTGCTGCATAAAAGAAGTGTCGCAAGGTCGAAAGTTCTCGTTACATAAAATGTATACAATGATACAGTAACGACTACAGCAATGACCGAAATCTTTATTTCGAGACGAACGACTTTCCTGCTGCATTATATTACGTAAATTTAGATCGCAAAATATGAATATTTATGCTTGTAACAGAACTTTTGGTTAAATAGAAACGTTATAAGTATGCTAACAAAATAAAATATTATTTGCATTTTATTTAACCTCCTGTAAATGTTACTCATGATAGAAAAATTTTTACACTAAAATTTTATGACTATATGTATTCTTTTATAAAACTAACTCTAGAACATAATTTCTTTCCCTTATTTCTTTATCAGCTTAATTATTAGTTAACCAATACCAAAACTTTCAGAAGCATTTGCAACCACACTTGCAATTCAAAAATATATCTCTTCTTATAGAATAATTCAGAACGAAAAAGTCGAATCTACAAAAGTAATACAAAAAGAAACTTCGGAAATTGAAAAACACTAAACGCCATTTCCTGCTCTAGAAACAAAAAGAAAAAAAAAGCTACCTCCACGCTTGCAATAGCGCTGAAACGACTATTTATCTTTCACAGTGGTGCAGCAGCCCGCTGCCGCTTGTTCCGTCGGTGCGACACTCCGTCAACAGTTTGCGGTAAAAGCAATAGCAAAAAAGGGGGCTAAGCTGAAAGCAATGCGCTCGGCACATTCATAATTGTCGAAATCAAAAGGGGCTGAGAGACGCGACATCGGGGACAAAAGTGTCGGCATAGGATTCATCGACATGAAAGATTATTTGATATTTGGCGCTTCGTAATTAGTTTAATTAAATGTACGCTTATATGTTTGTCGATTAGAATTTAGTTTATTTTTAGTAGTTATAGCAGAAACTTTAAATACATTCGATATTAATTCAGTTCTTTTAAAGAAATGTGTATATATTCTCTATCACTAAATTACTTTCTTTGAAATTTAACTATTATTAACTTCAATTGACCAATACCTGATATGAAAGGATCACCGTTCTTAAATAAGAATAGTCAGATTTCTTGCCAAGAATATAAATCGATCACTGTCAATAGCACTTATATATCCTCTCGAAGTAGAAAATTCCGAGTATAGTCAGACGGGTACACATCTTTCTCATATATTACAGAATATATCCAATTCAATACCATCATTACATCATTTTGAGTTGCCCATACCATAGCTTCCGAACGATATTCATTAAAAATCTCCACACAACATATCCTACCATCAAGCCCAAAGGCATGCAAAAGTAATTTCGAACCCCCATCACCGATCCTCCTCCTTCTCCTCTGACCTACAAATTCTCCTTTGACCAGAGCAAAAGAGAGCCAGAGAGAGAGAGAGAGAGGGAGAACGAGACAAGATACCTTTCTCTCCTCCTCCACTCCTTGGCAAACAATCTTCCACCTCCTTCTCCACTTCCCTCATTTCTCCCCCACGCAACCTCCTAGCTACCGCCCCCGTAAAACCCAAAATTTCCTCCTGAAAATCTCCCCTCTTTCATCCTCCTCCACCTCTTCCACCTCCTTCTCTCCTTCTTCCCCCACCTTCATGTAAAAAGCAGCAACGGCCCACGAGTTCGCCAGGGGAGCGAAGAAGAAAAAGCATCAGCAGCAGCAGCAGCAACCCCCACGAGCGTGCGCGTCGTCGTCGTCGGCGGTCGATTCGTTGCGCACGGCAGCCTGAGGGCGGCGCCACTCTCGACCCCGCTCTCTATCTCACTCTCGCACCGACGAACACTCGGCACGCGGGAGCGCGAATAAGCTCGCCCAAAAGCTCAGTCGTCGGCCCGCGGCGGGAATCGTCGTCCGACACACGGTCACACGCGCTTTATACACACTATACATACATACATATACACAGAGAAACAGAGAGAGAGAGAGAGAGAGAGAGAGAGAGAGAAAGAGAGAGAAAGACACAAGTATAAGCACGCACGTATATACGTGTATACGCAGGCGATGCGCGCTGCAGAAGCAGCAGCGAGAGGCGGCGTGTGTGATGTGCACCCGTGAGAGAGTACGAGTAGTGGATAGTATATAGAGAGTACGCGCGTGCCGCTGCTACTGTGCGCTACTTTCTACCCTCTCTCACTCTGCTCTACTCTACCTCTCTGTATACACGCGCGAAAAACGAGAAGGTCGTCGTCGTCGTCGTCGTTGATGGTGGTGGTGGTGGTGGTGATGTCCAGTCGATCGCGCTCTCACGCCATGCGGTGCTGAATAAAAGAGAGTGAGAGAGAGAGAGAGAGAAGGAGCGAACACACACACCTGGCTGGCAATTCGTGTGTGACTGCACGCCCGTTAACGTTTGTGAAATCGAAGGAAAAGTTTAGTGCCGCCAAGATAGAGAGAAGGAGAGTGAGTGAGAGATATGTGAGAGAGAAAGGGAGAAGTGCAGCACAACGCGTCGGGAGAGTGCGAGAGCAGGTGTACGTGGAAGAAGAGCTGCAGCTGGAAGTGGCGGAGGTCAGGGGAGCAGAGCTAGCAGAATGAAGAGGGGCCATAGGAAGAGGCCGAGGACGACGGGCTTCTGCTGCCCCAGCTACGACGACGGCTTAACCGCCGCTTCATAGGGGGTAGAGTAGTAATACACCGACACTTTCCCTATCCCATACACACATGTAGAACTTTATCACGTATACACATACGAGTTGAATCTACCACACTCGTTTTCGTGAAATTGGATCTCTTCTTTGCCCCTCTCTCTCTCTCTCTCTCTCTCTCTCTTTCTCTCTTTGCGGGGGAGTGAGTGAGAGGGAAAGAGAGAGGGAAGGAGGTTCCAAAGGTGGAGCTCGGAGAAATTTTTACCATCCAGCCTGGAAGTTTTGTGGGGGAGGGCAAAGGTCGAGGTTGAACTGTGAAAGGCTTCGGTGAACCGCGATGTAGTGGTTTCGTGACGAATTTGGGGAATGAACGTAAGTCGCGTGGGATGACCTTATACTGATGGTTATACTACTCATGCTATTTATATA
>JAYJLV010059498.1:0-17835 GCA_036873485.1 Torymus texanus
CATTGTAGGGGGTGTGGAGGGGGCATTATAGGGGTATATATAATGCTTCCCTCCCCCTCCCTCAGGTGGTCGGTGGTAGGGGTTTGTTGTGACGGCCCATGGTGCCACAATAACTACTGTCGCCTCTGGTGAGTCAGAGGCTCACGGACTACTTGCCCCTAAGGCAGTGTGTGCCTGCTAACCTTACTCTTCTAAGGGATTTGCAACTGGCAGACCGGAACTATCAATCGAGTGAAGCAGTAGACATGATTTTAGGGCTAGATCTATATACGCACATAATTCTCCAAGGTCTCAAAAGCAATGCCAACTCACAATGGATTGCGCAATAGACCTCACTAGGATGGATTCTCACAGGAAAACACTCTCAAAGACCAGAGGAGAATACCACCAGTCACACGATTTTAACGAATGAGGATCTCCTCACTACGCTAAACAAGTTCTGGGAGCAAGAAGAGATTCCGGCTGTGAATGTAAAGGCAATAAATGAGGAATTAAAGGACTGCGACGAACATTACACCCAAACAGTAAGGCACGCTGCATCTGGTAAATACGTACTTCAGTTGCCATTCAAGGACAATGCAGCGCATTTAGTGGACTTGTACAACGCTACTAAAAGGAAGCTCTTACGTATGGAGAGCAAGTTCAGTGAAGACCCAGAACTTCCCCGCCTGTATTGTAATTTTATCCAGGAATACCTCGACTTGGGACATGCTGAGTTTATGAGTGACTTGAAATACAGATGAATAGAAGGTCATCACCAAAAGACACGTTTTGTCACAGTCAGCCAGGCTTTATGATCCGTTGGGTTGGATCTCCCAGATAATCATTGCTTTCAAGATTTTCCTTCAGGCGTTGTGGCAGATGGGCGCTCAGTGGGAATATGCTATTCCTGTATCGCGGCAAGCGGAATGGAGGGAACTCACTAAGGATCTGAGAGACATTTCAAAGATCTCTATTCCAAGAAGGATCTTCCTGCCGGACTCTAAGACCACCATGGAGCTGCACGGATTTGCAGACGCATCTGAGAAAGCGATGAGCGTGGTAGTTTATCTACGAGTACTTGGAGGAGGACCGACCTACTGCAATATTCTCATATCTAAGACAAAGGTGGCCCCGTTAAAACAGGTTTTACTTCCAAGATTGGAACTCCCCGCGACATCTATGCTGTCTAACCTCGTAAAACATCAGGTCGCAACCCTAGTAACGATAGTCGCTTAACTATCAGGAATACAGGGGATTCGTTAGACCCTCGGCCTTTAACCCCAGATGACATATGCAGTACGGAAACCTTTTAGGTATGACATGTATAACAACGACACTTTCCCAACTAGCTGCCTGCGGACCCAGAAAAGGTACCTCACCGCCTCGGAGCAAGTCATTAAAGCTAAATCCCTTTTTGGATGCGCACAATGTGCTTCGACTTGGAGGGCGCTTAAGACATGCCTTGTTGGAACCAGATGAGAAGAACCTTATAATTCTTCCAAAACAATCCGCATTATCACGATTAATCTGTGCCGATATACACATGCGAACGTTGCATGGAGGCACACAATTGGTGCTGAGTACCGTACGAAGGAAATATTGGATCCTGAATGGCAGAGTGGTGATAAAGTCGTCTATTACGAAATGTCCTGTGTGCTGTAAACAAGCCCCTCCTGCGGCTACGCAACTTATAAGTGACTTACCCCCTGCTAGAATTCGTCCAAGTAGCCCCTTCTTGCACGCGGGCGTGGACTTTGCTGGTCCAATCAACTTGCTGATGACCAGACGAAGAGGCGCCAAATCACAGAAAGTATACATAGTCGTATTTGTTTGCTTTAGCACCCGTGCTCTTCATCTGGAAGTCGCCTCTGACTATACATCAACCAAATTTAGAGCAATCTATAAATGATTTACTGGACGCAGAGGCATTTGTGCCACACTAAACAGTGATTGTGGAACCAACTTTGTGGGGGCTGATCGCGAGCTCCGACTACTGTTTCAACAGGCGACGACTAGTAGTGAAGAAATCTCCCAGGCGTTACTCAAGGATGGAACGGAGTACAAATTTAACCCCCCTGGTGCTGCTCATATCGGTGGATTGTGGAAGAATTGCGGGGTCAAATCTGTTAAGTTTCACATCAAGAGAGTTATTGGCGAGCAGTTACCTTCGAAGAAGTGACCACCTTGTTAATTCAAATCGAGGAGTGTCTTACCTCGCGCCCTTTACAATCATTAACGGATGATCCCTCGGGTTTAGCAATGCTGACGCCTCCCCACTTCTTAATTCTTCATTGGCAAACCATACGCACAATATACGAAGAATTTTGGAAGAGATGGTCGACTAGTTATCTACAGGGACTTCAAGAGCGCTCCAAATGACGATCGCCAAAACCCGAGGTAAAGGTTGGACATGTGTGTAAGCTGCACTTCGACTCACAGCCTCCCTGTAAATGGGCTCTTGCTAGGGTCATCGAGATCCATCCTGAACCGGATGGTCACGTACATGTGGAAATGTTAAAGACATCCACCTCCACTATGAAGCGCCCGATCACGAAACTTTGTATTTCGCCGTTTGCAGTAGGTAACTCATTGCTAACGGACGAAGGTGGGCGGAATAATGTTACGGATTAGTCTAAATGGCGTGCGTTTTCTTAAACCCACGCCAGGGTTCATTTAAAGTCGTCGTGTTGTGGCATTGTGAAGAGGGCGAGAGTCGGGGACAGACGTGTCAAGCGAAGTTTTCATGCTTGCGAAGTTTCCACGAGTATATAACGTGCGATGTAATTGTAATCAATTGTAATCCTTTTTTTGTAATTTAGTGTTTAGTTAGCTAGATAATAAATAGTGTAAGGTGTTTTAAACGACGAGTGTTTAGTTCAACTTATTTGCCCGCATCTCCAAATATTCAACTCCGCACTAATCAAACTGTACCGGTTTCCTTCTACCTATTCTATCTTAAGCAAATACTCTTACTATACATAATATGACACACGTTTTGCATTTTTCTTTGGAGGTTGCAGCGCTGATAAAATAGCCCATTTGAAACACTGATTGTCATTATTCTCTACGTTAACGCATGCTTTTTTGTTTTTTGATAAATGGAGGTAAATCTATGTAAGAGCTACTCCGCATTCGATTGAACTTATAAATATTTATAACTAAATTTAAAATAGATTTGAGGGATCAGCCTGATTCTCGCTCTTGGAATTCTTCTATCTCAGTGTGTATAGGATACGGCACATGCATGACAAACCATTCATTAAGTCTGTCATTGAATATATTGGAGCTGTTTTTGTATTAAAATATTTAATATCAACACTTTTCTCGTCACCCTTCACTATTGTGTACTCAGCTGCCAATACTGTTTTAACTTTATGAGCTGTATGTTGCTCGAGTGCTTCAGTTACTTTTGCAATAAACTGTTTTTTAGCATGTTTCATGAAAGCTAATAGATCAAGTTGCCTTCGGTTAGTAATAACAACCGTCTTGATTCTATTTTCAAAGGCTGACTGAACATCGTCCCAAACGACTACAGGATTGTTCCCATTTGTCTGCAGTCCCGCACTTCCGTGGCGTTCACTATTTACATATGCTCGACGTTCGCTCAACAAATGCAGAACGATGTTTATAAGAGCAACACCAGCTTGAAGCTTTTGTTTATTGGTGACTGACAAGTTTCGCGAGTTAACCAAATTTGGGCTTTGAGTAGAACTGCATGCCCGATTTCTACCCATCTATCGATGTCATCGACATCGGCAACATTATTTAGTGTATACTTGTACGCTTTCCACAGGCTAAGGCCTCTATCTATTAATTCCTGCGCCATCCTGTTTTTTTCATACAACTGTTCTGAACTACTCCGAAGCGAGGACTGACTTTTTATTGTCAACGTAGTGCCTTTTATCTAATAGCCGCGAAGACAAATCGATTGCGATTGATTAAGAATGTGGGAGTGGGCAAAAACAATGTGATTGGTTATAAAAACAAGCAATTCATAAAAAAGGGTAATCGATGTGATATAAAAGAAACCACGCGAAGCCTAGAGACTCATTCGCTTCTTCACTCTCGTTCAAGAACAGTCGCAGCAGAAAAATGAAATACATTGTCGACGTGCAAGGATTTAAGATTACCTTGAATGAGTTTGTCTTCAAGGAAGTAGCCATCGTCCCTCTCGAGGAAGACGCTACGCCATCAGTCTTCTTCATCAAACTACCTTATGCTTGGGAAGTTGCTGGGCAAAAATGAGCCTGAAAACAGATGTCTTGAAGAGAATTTCCATGGAATTTTATGAAGAGCAGACAACATACCGTACGAAGAACTTAGCACTACTCTACATGCCGTACTCGATGGAGCGGAGAAATGTGTAAAAGGATTGGAGAAAACAAAATGGTGCGGAGATCTTTTTTTTCTCTGATAGGTTATTAATTTTTTTAAAATTATTTTTCTGTATAAAATTTATCTCACACTCGTTTATTTTTCAGTTAGTTTCCAACATCCACGAGATGGCATGTCCTTCTTTAAGAAGCTCCCAATGAAACCTCTTTCTCTTACCATGATTTCATACAAGTAATTGTGTAATGCAGGTAATAAATGTTATTTAGGTGACTGTTTAGACTGCCCCAATATGTCTGTATTATGAAAACATTTGCTAGAATTTTTTGATAAAAATAATATTTTTCAATACAGTATGAACCATGGTTTCAAACAGATCGTTAGACAATAGCATCTAAAACTATAAACGTTCACGAATTCATGAACAAATAGGGAGAAAAATTAATAAAATTTGAAACTCACTACTTCTTTGCAAAGAAACACTCTCCTTTTGTGAATGATTTGAAGAAAAAAAACTTTCAAGAAGGAGATCTCCTTGTGTTTTGAGATATTGCAGAAAATTATACATTTGTTATACAAAATTCCACACAACCGTTCCACTGGAACATCAATCAAGCAACAGTTTTTACAGTAGTTGTCTGTTACAAAGAAAATAAAAAGCTTGAACATATAAGCATTGCTGTAATTTCAGATAATCTAAACCACGATACTGTTGCTGTTTATGAATACTAAAAAATTATAATATCGCATCCAAAAACTGATTACATAGTCAAGAAAATCTATTGCTTAACTGATGGAGCAGGACAAAATTTTAAAAATAAGATTAATTTCCCAATCTTCTTTTCCATAAAGAAGATTTTGGAGTTCCTGCTGAATGGAATTTTTATGTGACTCCACACGGCAAAGGAGCGTTCGATGGTATAAGCGTGAATTTAAAAAGAGGTGCCAAACGAGCGAGTCTACAATTTTCTTCCAATAATCCGATTAACACCGGAAGATCTTTACAAGTGGGCTACAAATAATTGCAAAGAAACCAAAGTTTTTTATAGCAGTAAAGAATCCTATAAAAAAAACCGCTTTGTAACTAAGATCAAGGTTAGATAAAGCTAAATCTATACCAGGAACTTTATAGTACCATGCCATTATTCCAATGAATAGAACTACATTAAAACTCAACAAAACATCATTGGGCTGTGAATATCAAATGTTCCCTAAAAAGCCTGTTAAAAAACAGTGAAAAATTACCTGCGTTGCGGAAAAAACATTAGTAATAAAAACTAGTGTATTATTGGTATCATTAATAAAACTCGTTTTTCTCTAACAAAATAACTTATAGAAATTGTAATCGAACATTGCAGAAGGCGAAATCGGAAGTAAAAAAAAAACATTTTATAATGAATCGTAAATGATAAACAAAAATGCGAAATGGTTTTTAGAGAGCGAGACCGAGCTAGTCCCCACGCTGACTGAGCACTACGAATCGCGCGCATGAAAGGCGTTCCGTCTACTACTTCGCGTTCTATGTCTCGAAGAAAACATCTTGAGTACTTTCTGGAAATCATTCCTCCGTAAAAATGGCCAAGAAAATATTCAAAATATACCGTTTGAGATATGTGATGTTTTATAATTTTTAAAGGAGAAAATGAAAAATATATAGAATTAAGAAAATAGGGTAGGGAGAGGGGTAGGAGGAGGGGTAGGAGGAGGGACTGAGGAGGGGGGAGGAGGGGGGAGGAGGGGGGGAGGGGCTGAGTCCCATAAAATCGCTTACAACTATATGTATAATATAGGAAGATATATGCTAGTAGGGCTTCGCCCCCTAGTCGCTCCACTCGCCAACTCTTAATTATATAAAATATTTCAAGATAATTAATTTTATATTGTAATAATAAACAAATATAGATTATAATAATTAGATTTTTTAGTCGATGGTTTAATGATTGCTTATAAATATTTGTCAATAATACCCGATAATTTATGATAAGAATAATGGTTCTAATGAAAAATAAACAGTTTTTGACACCACCTTAAACTCACTGTTTAAAAATTAAAATAATCATAGAATAAATTTTGTATAGAATTATATGTATTTGTTCAATTGATTAAGGCGCGTTGGATTTTTTTAAGTGCTATCCTTCGCCTATAGCCCCACGTAACCACTCTCGATTTCCATTGTAATGTTTGAAGATTCCCTGACTGTTATGAAAAGTCTTGTCCTGGGAAAATCACTGGATCTCGCTATTTTTGTTTAATAGTAACTTGTAATTTGTTCAAGTACGTAGGTTCTTTGACTAAATTATCTTTTCCTCAATTTTTTCTAATTATTTTTAGTCTTATTTGCCTTCTTCGGCATTAAAAGGTTCTTTGGCTGTTGATAAAAACCTTACGTTGGATGAATCACCTTATTAATCACGGTATCTTTCTATAACATATAATTTACGTTTCCTCTGTTGAAGTTTGAAGATCCTTTGACTGTTATCAGAAGTCTTGCCATGGAAGAATAACTTTTGATCACGTTCAAACATATCATGTATTATAGACAACTATATATTATAAATCATTAAACCCAACACAATAATGCTTACAAAAATGTAAGATTTTATAGCTTATAAGAGGGCTGATTATTACGATCATAACGTGTATTAAACAATTATAATCATAACATATCGTGTATATATATATATATATATATATATTTAATCAATAAATCATCCAGTCAAAAATTCAACACAATAATGTTTATAAAAATGCTTGTTTATGGCTCTGAAGGAGTGACTGAGACGGGGGAGAGAAGGGAGTGAGGAGGGCGTTGGAGAGGGCAAGGAAGAGCTGACCCGTAACATTTATCTATATAATATAGGAAGATATATACACTTGCAGAAACATAAAAGCAGCTCCCGTGGAAAATTCCTGAATTTTTTCACACAACGTTTTAGCAAAATAACATAAAAGATGATGAAGAAGGCTCAAAACTGAGTGAAATTATGTGTTTCTGTTGCAAAACGAGCATTTTATAAATGACATTCAAAAACCTATTTTCGAGTAGGAATGTTGGTGGAGTTTTTCGACATTGCTGAACGCATATTATTTTTATGCAATAAAAAGTAAAAAACCACTGCCAATACATTGGCACTTAGCTTCCTCAAACTTTATATATTATTCCATTATTATTTTGTCCGAATAAATTAAAATAAATTATATTACCAATATATTTTTATATAACAAAAAAAAAAAATTATGAAAATAAGCAAAAGTAATCCGTCTTATATCAAATCTCTTCATAGAGTATTCAGTAACAAATAAACTGCGTTTCTTTTTTTACATCTCGCATGTAACCATCAGGGTATCCGCCTTATTTCAACAACCGTTGAACATCTTCATCGTGCTGGTAGTAACAAAGGCATATTCTATTCACTTCGACAATGATTTACCGACGGAATTACCAGCCACGCATCTAGCATCGTTATCGCGTGGGTAGCCATACACTTACTCGTCTTGTATTAGACATCTTCATCCCATAACTGTTATTCCGGTTATAGTATAACCAAGACAACGTCACTTTTTACTAAAATATTTTTCATCAAAAGCAAATAAAAGAATACACTTGAAAATTTAACCCATTATTGTATTAATTGAGTTCAATAAGTAGTTTAAATTTCAAGTCAATTAATAAAGAATTCTTTGAAAAAAAGGTATTCAAAAATTTTATAGAAAAATATTTAACCTCCAATATCTTTTCTCGTAAGAGTCAGACATTTCTAGGCAACGAACTCAGCCTTTGGATATAAAAAACTATATCCGTACCAAATTTCAATTCGATCGGATAATTTTTACTCCAATTATCGTGCGACAACGAAATAACTAGTTTTTTCTAAAATATTTTTCTCTAGAAAACAAATGAAGGAAATCTCTTAAAAGTTTAACCCAATCCTGTACTAATAGAGTTTAATAAATGGTTAAAATTTCAAGTGAATTAATAAAGAATTCTTTGAGAAAAAGGTATTAAAAAATTTTATAGTAAAATATTTAACTTCCAAAATCTTTTTTCGTAACAGTCAGATATTTCTAGACAACGAACTCATTCTGTAGATATAAGAAGACTGTGTCCGTGCCAAATTTCAAGTCGATCGGATAATTTTTACTCTAGTTATCGTGCAACATATAAAATGCCATTTTTTTCGAAAATTTGTTTTTTCTCAAAAAAAATTTAAATAATCTCTTAAAAATTTAACCTAATATTTCTTAAAATGAGATCAATTAGTGGTTTAGATTTCAAATCGATTAATCATTTAGTTTCTGAGAAATTAATTTATGAACTTTAGGAACATTTTTCTTAATAGCAAATGAAATACGAATAATAACCTAACGTTTAAAAAACGAAAATGTAGGTAATTGAAAGATCTTTCAAGAACAATTTAGACTGATAAATAATTTTGACTCCTACATATGTAAAAATCAAAAAAACGAAAAAAATACAAAATTGTTTTTGGTTATAAAAAAAAAGAAAATCGATAGAATATTAAGTACGTCAGGGTACCGAGCTTTTTTTGCGAGATGAACAAAATAAGCTTGAAATGGCGAAGATCGATGGTTTGGTTCCCGAGATATAGAAAGTTTATACACACACACATACATACAAACAGGAAAAAAAATTTTCTCAAAATTGAAAATTTTCAACACATTTCATCTTAAATAATCATTTTAAGACTTTTTGTCTCAAAAATTTTTCCAACGTTACAAAGCTTCCTCTTAGAGGAAGCAAAAATTGGCGTCAAATAATATTTGGACAAAAATACAAATACTTTAATTTCATAATGCTCGATGACATAGACATACTTGGATTATCTTATTAGAGATCATTCGGACCAATCTTGTATTCCGAAAAGAATAATTTTAGTCAAAACTTCCTTAAAATATTATGGAATATTTAATAACTGAAACTTACCCTTAATCTGGATCTCGAATTTGTAAAACTGCTTTCACCATAATTTGCTTTCTGAGGGAACTAAAAAAGATTTAAGTCTTTTAATTTTATAAGTACTTTTATGTATTGTAACCCGCAGTCTGCGAGCTTTGGGGATTATATTTATGAGAGGTGTTGCGGGCGGGAGGGGGATAAATAATTTCGAATAGTATCTCGGATGAACAAAAATATATAACTTTAATTTCAATGTAAAAAGTACAGCCGCTTTCGCGGCACTTTGCACGAGGGAACGTCAACTCTAAGGCGGCTCTAGTACCCACGGTGATTCTTATTTCCCGCACTATACTAAAATTTGCACTAATACTTACTCGCGGCGCGCATATGCTTCAAGACTGAAGAATTAAGGGGAAAGAGATAAACGATTTGCTCAAAAGAAACTTAGCAACAGACGTTCTGTCATCTTGTCTGTATCACTTCTGTGCCTTATCGTTAGCGCCACTTGCCTGTGTGTATAAAAATATAATTATAAATAATAGAATATTATATTTTTTTTGGAGACCGGTTGATGAATTTTGGTGGGGTGAAGTGCAAATTATTTGTAATACACTTTATCCCATCAAAATTCATGAAACGATTTCCAAAAAGAGTTACTCACAAGTTTTATTTTAAAAGGACTATGTTTCAGGATAAAAAGGATCAAAGCTTCTACCTTGGCTTATTTTGTTAAAAATTAGTTATATTTATAGCATATAATATTTTATTTTTTATAATTATACTTTAATTCATTTGTTCAGGTAATTTTGGACTCAGTGGCCTATAGGTGTAAGACCACCTTAATCAATTCTTATGTTCACCAGAGTACGATAACTCGCCTTGGTAGGTCTGTTGACATACCATGCATTATTACGTACTACGGAGACTTCCCAGCGAGGCCTTCCTAACTAAGATTTTTTTGCCGCGCTGTAAGTCTGACACAGTCAGCTTGCAACTTATTTTCTTTGTATATGGCAATTTGCCATGGACAGTATTTAATTTATTTTGTGACGTCTTAAACTTCACAACGCGTTTTATCCGTAATATTAATCCTTACGATAAATATTACTTCACTCCGTTTTAGGCAAGACTTTCGTCCTATACCAGGGATGGAGTGTTTTTTAATGCGATTGAGTCTAATTGAAAGAGATAGGATCGGGAAAAGGGATTGAACTCTAGCAAAAGCCAGGATAGCCGTTCTCGACTTCTGAAGCTCTACTTCATAGTTTAGAGAGGTTTGGATATACTAGGGTGTGGAGGGTTAAACAAAGCCAGGATCGCCGTTTCCGACTTCTGAAACTTTGTTTAATAAGGATTGGGTAAGGTAGAGGTTGTACTTAAGAAAAACTAGGATAGCCGCTTTCGACTTCTGAAGTTTAACTTACGTGGGGTAAGGTTTTTGTATGAGGTAGAGATATTTGGAATAATTAAGGGGTTAAGAGGTAAATGATGCCTGGATAGCCGCTTTCGACTTCTGAATCTTTTCTTTTGTTGTTCGGTAAGGTTAAGAGATGAGGTGAGGGAACGTTGGTTTCTAATAAAACAAAATAAAGCCTATAAGGGTATAAGGGTGATAACGAAGCCAGAATAGCCGCCTTCGACTTCTGAAACTCTGCCTTAACTCGGAAAGATTCGTTTTGGGTAGGGAAGACTTGCCTTGGAAAAAAACTTGAGCCAGGATAGCCATTCTCGACTTCTAAAACTCTCGCTTAAAAAGAGAAAAAAATTTTTAAGGAACTGGTGACTCACTTTTATTTATCTTTTACCAGACCGAGACCTGGGAATGATCTGATTTTTACAGTGGAAAAATGCTTGTTTTAAATGTGTTGCTCCTCCTTGAAAAAACTGCGGTGTCGAATCAAAAACGTTGTTGAAATCTTCGGCGTAGCAGCGGGGGTGAAAAACTTGAACATCCGTCTATTTATAGTTTTTGTCGTTGTTTTGGTCTTCTTGGTGTTGAGAGGGTCGAAAAGCTGGGCTCATTTATGCGGAGGCGACATCCCTTCCTAACCCTATAAGTCAGTCGAGAGGGGAGAACCCTATGCTTTTTCACAGAGAGCGAGCGCTCATCCCTTCTCTAGGGTTATTTTAGGCGGTTCGTATCCTTCTCTAAGTGCGAGAGAGAACGCTATATTATGGGACGAGGAAGGAAGATGAGAGAGAGACAGAGATCAGATATTCTCTTCTCTCTCACTCTGTGCTTTTTCGTAAAGTTTTCTGACATTTTCTTAAGAATAATAATCGCATTTTTATAAATTATTCATTACCTTACTTCAGTATATTTCATTCTAATAAACTATTACAAATTTTATCGGTGATTCTGAGTTGATTACAGTCGAAGTTATAGCTTACAGAAGAATTATTAATTATTACTATTTTCATTTTACAATAAAAATGATTAATATAAAAGTATAAAATCTTAAATCTATGAAAAATACGCGAATTTAGATTTTTCTCAACGGATTAGTTTTATTACTACGCAGAACAAAATTTTCGGTTCGGCATTTACAAAACGAAAAGAAAAATCTATATAATGATAAAAAGGGAAATTATGAAGCTTACAGAAGGGATTGAAACGCAGCACAGTTGTGTTTATTACAATTTGAAAACTTTTGGTTGGTGCAAGTAAAAAATTGATCCTTTCATACTCCAAAGTCCAAGGCCGAAATGGTAGTGGTGGATTAGGGGTTACGATAAAAAGATAAAAAATTTCTTTTTTTTCTTTAGACGCGCAGACGATTCCGTTACAATATACAATAAATAAGAGATAATTATAAATAAATACTGTTGTAGATGAAATTATTAATAATTGATTGTACCTGGGTTGTTGCCTTTATTGAAGATTGATTATTTATAATTATATATTACACATTTAACAATTATAAGTTAATGGTAGTATAACTAATTAAATTTCAATTTAAGGGACTGTTCTGGTGTGATGGCCAAAATTTAAAGGTTATTTCATGAATTTTTTTAATAAGATAATAAAATGCAATCATTTCAATTTTTCAATGTTTTTATAGACATCTTAAAATACAGAAAAAATTTTTTTTAACTATATTTTACAATATTTTGTTAATGCTTTTTAAGGCGAAAGTAGATGTCCTATAAAAAGGTAGGTGGCTGGTCATGTCGATTTTAGCTGTTGTAGTAGTCTGAAACACACAAAATTTAAACTGATTATTGTTCTGTAGGCTTGTCATTCTGGTGGGTAGCAGAATTGGACGATTTTAGCAATAAATAACAAAATGGTTGACTTGCAAAAATGTGTTTAAAAACCGTGTCTTCTTTTGTGAAAAATCGGTAAAATAAATAAGAAGTTATTATTCAAAATACATAATTCTGCTACGTGTTAGAATTACTGATGTGTAGAATATTGTGTCAAAATTTTAGTCAAATCGGTTGGATAGATTTTTCTCTAGGCCCATGACCAGTTGAAAAAATGTTATTTTGAGATAAACGCGTTTAAAGGTTTAGAAACAGAATTTTCTTAGAAAATTTGTATTTACACTTATCTGCTATGACTAGCCCGTACAATAATCCTTCAGTTTCTTCATAAGCCTCATTTTCAGCGACTCTTTCTGACCTGAGAGTGCTTCTTGCCTTTTTAGCAGCCTCAGACATGGCTTTATCTGCGAGCGTTATTCTACGTTGATCGTAACTCTCAGCATACAGAGCAGCATTTGGGCTAATTTTAACACCCATGACATTCATAATTTTCAAAATTGGTGTAAATCCTTCGTTAAAGTTACATGCTACAATCAATGCAGCAATTTTCAACGTCTTTTTCGCAACAAAAACGTGCTTCGGGGCTAAGTTCTAAACACAAGCGTTGAACGGCTCATTATTATTTTGAGTGTTGTTTCCAACGACTCATTATTATTTTGAGGCATCGTTCCAAAAGATCATCTGACGATAGATCTTCATAGATCGGCTTCAATAAATGTGCAACTTCGTCATCAAATGCTGGAAGATGTGTGAATACTTCGTTCTTGGTTTTATGTTGAAGATACTTACACCAATCAATTGAGCAGTTTGAGTGTTGAGGATTCTTGTCTGGTGATGTCATGTGGTAATATGTTGCCCATACACTTCATTTCTTCTACAGAATGAGAATTTCTTAATATAACCAAACCATAAAAAGTACTTAATTTTACCATTACGGCATTGGTTAAAGCGAGAGTTTCCTTTTTTTCTTCATTAGTTGATGGTTCGCTTTTCGACCTACGTTTTTGCACTTTTTTCCTTTAGCATTTACTGCATCTTCACTTTTTTTCTTTTCAGCTTCTTCAATTTGTTTTTTAGCTTTTCAATATTGAGCGTGTGCTTTTTAGCTTCTTGAACACGCCTAAACATTCAGTTTTTAACGTGCAATACACATTCCTTCTTTTCTACCACAGGATTTCCGTTGTAAGGATCAGATTCTAACAAATTTTTAAATGTTTTGCTGTCTCTCTCTCCGATATACTTTCTATACTTTACTTTAAATCATTCAACGGATCTCTTAAAAATTTCTATAACTCATTTCACCCCCATTTTTCCAGAACTTCCTTCATGATTAGCTTCACAATTTTCACTATGACTCTCGTACCATTGAAAAAACTCTTCGGTCTCTTCTTTTCTATGCCATCGTTCACATGCTTTACATACTTTTGATTTTACTATTAAATCCACAATTTTATTAGAATATTTTGCTATTAAAGAAACAATACCTAAAAGCGACGTAAATCCACGTTTGGACCAGGATCCATCGCCCGAAACCGTAATTTCGTCTGCAGGATAACCATGTTCAACATTCGCTTTTTTTTCCTCTTCAACTGCTTTCTTGAAAACCATCTCAACTTCCGATTTTAGCGCAATATATATTTGTTCAATTAAACTATGGTAACCGCTTATGCTTCTTTCATTACATATATCCATCATCGAACAAAATAAATTTATTCCAGATAAACCTATGCCAAGTAATCGCATCACAAAGGTAAAACGTCAATTGATTTTATAAGCATTTTTAATCATTGGGCTAGAATTTATTTCAAATTCTTGACATGAACACTTTACACACAATTTAAATCCTAAACCTCGAGGTGATTTTTTTAAAAATTCAACATCACTGTCACACCTTTTACATTTTAATATTGATTGCAACGCTGTAAACACCAAAGAGAAATACAATATACTGTACGTGAATCCTTTATTGTAGGCTATTCAAAATCACTTCTCTCTTTTAATTTTTCAACCGATGTACTAACAAATTCTGTATCTTGCTCAGAAGTATGTTGATTTCCTCGAAAACTTGTCTGTTTTTCTTTTTGCCCTGGATATCTCTGGCTCCATTGAACTCTGTAATGGTGAAATAAGTGCTAAGAAACATTGGTTTCGCAGTCAGGATAGAAATCAGGGTTGCTAGACCACCGAGGCGGGCTTCTTTTATCTAGAGCTTGGAGAATTTTTCGTTATTTTTGTGGTTTTCAGAGGTATGATCTGGCTTTCTTTTCGTCCACTAATTTTTCAGGATTTTATAAGTGCTCCAAACATATTTTAGGTTTGAGTCTATATCAATATTTTCTGCAAATAATTTCTAGTGTTCTCTTTTCTTTTTTTCTAAAGTTTTGTTTGCTTGATGACAAAGATTTCTATATATTTTATAGTCGCAATCTTTTTCTGAATTTTGATATTTTTTAAAAGATGCCATTCCAAATCTTTTAGCCTCATCACACTCTGAATCCCACCATGGTACGGGATTTTTATGGATTTTGCGTTAACTATCTTTTTTTGGAGTGTTGTGTTGAATTGCTTCTCAAACTAAGTTGATGTTTCTCCGAAGCATCGGCTCGCTCGCATTCAGTAGTAAGTAGACGAGATTTCTCAGATTCTAAATAATTCTAAACGACTTCCCAGTTAGTTCATCCTCCACTCGTAAATTAATTTTATCGACCATGTTAGCACTGGAAAAAACTAAATCTATATTTGTTTTGTTATTACTAGTTGCATTAAGGCGTGTATATGTGTTAGTATTTTGTATTATTAAATTTGAATTGTTTAGGTTATCATATAGCCTTGCGTGTCTATGTTTTCACAATTCCATGTAACATGGAAAGCGTTGAAGTTGCCTAGTATAATCGTACTTTAACTGCTGTTTAGGTTCGTGATATGAACGCAACAATTTCAGCTGGAGAGTTAGTACAATTTAAATTTTTAATTTCATAAAACGCTATGTCATTACGTATTAGTACTAGGATTGCACCTCCTCGACCCAGTTGACGGTCTCTTCTATAAGTTTTGAATCCAGGAAAGTGAAAATTTTTATCAGTGTGATCCAACCATGATTCCATGCATATACATATATCTAGTTCACCTACGATTTTGGCTAATTCATCTTTTTTGTTTGAGAAGCTTCTAGGATTCTAGAATATAATTTTAAGTTTTCTCTCTTGTAATTCACCCATTGATAATGTAGTTTGATTAAATATTTAAAGGATTTTTATAGGTATAACTACTACTTTTCCATTCCCTTTACTGATTCCGACTCACTAGATAGTCAACTATCTGAGCCGTCTATTTGGTTGCTGAGTTGTTTATTTTAGTCGAGTGAGTCTAGCTTTCAATGCTCGGTTGTTTATGTGGCGGTAAGATTCGTCCATCATGTCGATCAACCCGCCTGCACTTGTCTCAGAATTTCTAAATGCAGAGCCAGATCAATTACTCACATTTATCGACAGGTGCTCTACGCCAAAAGCAAACAACATCGTATTTACGGTTAGTTTAGAACAAGGCAATACGGTTAGTTTAGAACAAACGCTCCACCTTGCGCGTTACTTAATACTACGTGGGGTCCTCCGAACGCTAGTAATATACACGCGATAAATAGTGAAAATAATTCGGCCGCCCAGGCAGTAGCACGACCGGCGTACAATCTTCCACTGTATGCAAGAGCCATCGCGCAGGAAAAATCATCACCCGGTGGCTTACTCGCAACAAACCCTTTCACAGCGGTAATTTGCGTAGCTACGGCTTGTCGACCAATCGCTACAAATACGGTACCATACACGACAATTACGCATCCCGCATCGCTACCAATGAATAGCACGCTCTTGAATTCGCCCCCTTCGCTTATCAGCGCCCCGCAAGTAAATACCTAGACACCGTGGATAGATTTTATACAAGGCGAGTAAGTGATAAAGAAGGTGCAAGTGACACAGCAGGAATTCCCCAATCAGCAAACTGACGTCCCGAGGGAATTTTTACAATCCTCATCGAGGGAAAATTATAATCAAGCAAATGAAGTCCCCGGTAACGTAACCTTGAACGCAATGAGAGACCCATTATTACCTCATTTTGCAGAATTACCGTACGCTAGAAGAAGTGAGAATGGCATTCAGGCCCCTACGCTCCGCGCTCGCGATAACAGGTCTCCGATAACACAAACGCTTGAGTCAGCAAGCGCTTTATCTTTTCCGCAGGCATTAAGACTTATACCGCATTTCAATGGAGACCCCGACAACCTAAATTTATTTTGTGTTTCGGTGAGACGCGTACTTCCCACTTTTGGACACGAAAATGAACAATACATAATTTTTGCTCTCGCCGACAAACTCATAGGTCGCGCAGCGGTTGGTTATAGAACCCAACTACCCAGCTATAGTTCCGTCGAACAGCTAATAACGCAATATAGCAATGTGGGCATTGTGGACGAAATAATCGCAAAAATAAAAGTAATTACTCAGTAACAGGACGAGGCAGCTGGTTACTTCGGATTGCGAGTACAAAAATTATACAATCGCCTATTAACGATTTATGATTCAGCGCCTGATCTCGAGCCCGCTGATCGCAGCTTGTTCAAGCGCACCGTCGACCGTGACGCGCTTCAGCAGTTCTTATTCGGATTATCGCACCCGCTGGACTAACAAGTTCGAAGTGAGCCCCCGCTCACTGAGCGAAGCTATCCGACTAGCCGACAGCCATTGACTTCGAATGCAGACAGAGTGCACACCGACATACTGCCCTTGTAAATTATAAGGCGCCGCTACCAGCCCCACCCGTCCTTCCACAGTCAGGCCAGTCCCTTTAACAGATACAACCAATGCAACCGCTTCAACAGATACAGCAATTATCGCTAATCGAGCAGCTACTGCAAGCAATGGTACCACAGTCGTCCCATACTGTGCTGCAGCAAGCGCAGCCGCTTGCACCATCGGCTACACTCACATCTAGCATCCCAGCAGCCCCACAGGACACACCGCAAATACTAAGAGCACTTGTTAACGTGTTGCAAACAAAATCCTGTACATTCTACGGCCGTAAACGGCATACGGAAGACACGTGTCGCAGAAAACTCACATGCGAATATTGTGGAAGACGAGGGCATGGAATACGCAATTTTTATACAATATAAGAAGACCTACGCTTCGGGCGATTACAGCAAAATCGCCGCAACGATGCGCCAATGCAAAAAACAATAATTACGCGAATAATGATAATAATAACAAAAATAATAGAAATGGCCGCAATAATAATAATAACTACAATCGAAATCAAAGAGATAGATACAATAATAACAACAACAG
>JAYJLV010059509.1:0-17830 GCA_036873485.1 Torymus texanus
TGTGAGAAGCTCAATTTGGCGCATGCTTTTTTATTCGAGCGTGCGAGAAATTGAACTTCTCGCACGGAGTGTGAAAAAATATTTTGTTTACAAATGTGCGAAACTGGTGTAGTTTGTCTTAAATTTATCCGTATAAAATTTGTATTTTAGAAATGACACTCTTTTAGTGCTCTAATTGGAACGGTATTATTCAATTAGAGCGCTTTTCTAAGTGTTTTTCATTTTTTCTAATTTTTTCGAATTTTCTCCAATGCTTTTGTGAAAAGTCAGCTTTCCTAGTACTTTTGTAAAATAACCGCTTTGCTAGCGCTTTTATATTGTACATGATTATTGTTTTCTGCTTACAAATTATCTACATAATGATTTGATAACTCCTCAGTTCTGATTCAAAGTTTAATTACTAAATAATTTATCAGGTAATTTATTAAAAATATTATTTATAAAATATAAATATTATATTCTTTTAAAAACTAAAGACAACAATCAGATGTCACAGCATTGTGAACAGTACTTTTTATATTTAGAGTTATCTGAAGTTCTTTTTGTGAATTTTATATAGCTTTACAATACGGCATTTATAAGAACTTTGGTTTCTACGAACCATACTCGCTAAGTGTGCAACTTTGGAGACTTGCAGTTTAGGTAGATTCGGAATTATTACTTTTAAAAGTGTTCTTGTTTCATTCTATAAAATTATTTAAATGTTAAATATTTAATTTTTATTGTTCGATTGCTTTAGAAAATTTTTTTTGTATTTTGCTTTCAGAATGAAAAAGTTTATTGTAGAAAAAATTTTTTTGATTGTTTCTTAAACTTTTCGAGATTATTCAATAAAAAAAAACGAGATCTAACAAAATATTTGTATGTGAATGTATGTATGTAATGTGTAATTCAAATGAAAATATCTAGTTGCACTTTTGCATTTTTTAATTAAAAAAATAGTGTATATTCACTGTTCAAAATTGAAAAGAAATATGAACCTATTTAACTTCAAAATATCAATTTATTTGATTAGGACAATTTAATATATTTGGTATGGTGCTTTCTTCTTTAGTGGTATTAATTAAAGACAATTTTCATTTGAAGTTATATAACTTCAGCATCTTACCTTTGTGTACTAAAAAAAGTGCCGTATTAAAAAAATATTTGACTTTGATACCTTTAAATGTCAATATTATATTGTATTGAATCAATATTCATTTAACCGTTGTTAAAACATCAAAATTTCATTATGATTTAAGCATTAAATTAAATTGAGATTCACAGACATTAATTAATTTTGCAATATTTATGCTATTGTAATTTTTAATTTAATGAAGCAGAAATGGATTTGCAAAATTTTAAACTTTGTCTATGTAATTATACTCAAGTTTGTATGTACTTGTTCTAAAATTTAGTATAATTTTGTTATATTATAAAATTTAAAAAATTAGATCAATTTAACGTTTTTATTACAACAAAGTTGCATATCGTATTAGTTGTATTCTTCAATAATTAGTTATAAATTAATTTGAACTTTATAGAAAAATATATGTAACATAACAAATACTTTCTTATTTGTTAAATACCATAAGTAAGATAATTTATTGTAAACTGGAGAGACAGTACTTCTTTTTACTTGTCGGAAGAACTTGCAACCAAGTACTACTGTTACTGTCTACTGCCAGTTAAAGCTGTATAAGATATTCATGCTCAAAAATACATTTTCTCTAGACGGTCATAACTATTCATACATTTTTTGAATTGATAATACTATTATAACAGAGAATAAAATAATAAATAATAATTAAATATATTTTCTTTTCAGCGAGAATCCAAAAATAAATTTTGTATAGGAAGCTGCTTATTTCCTGGCGATTAATAAAAAATTAATACAATACCTAGGCAACTTGATCAAAACAAAAGAGTGCATGTACTTTGATTCGTATATATACATCTTTGACATTAAGATGTCAGTAACAGGAATAATTTTCTCTTTTTGCCTAAAAGCAAAGGTAGGTTTTTGCTTCAACATAAATTATTTCCCAAAAGTTTTAACGTAATGTGTAAGAATTTTTTTTTAATGTGAAGCGGTTTGTGCAATAATCTACTTGAGTGTTGTTTGGAAGGAGGTAATCTTTGGCTTATAGACTTTATCATTTTAAAAATCATTGTATCATCAAATACAAACATTCATTTGGATCTGATACAAATCAAATTTATTTATAAGTACATCATTTTTAAGTAAATAAATTCTTATTGAGATATATAACTTAAATTAGAATTTTGATGTTATTTTTAATAATTGAAAGATTCTTTCTTAAATAACATTTGTTTATAAATTATGTATTATCTTCACATTATGCATTCTTATTTTTAATTAACTTTTTATTACAAATGTGTTTTTCGTTATACGTGTCCGTAAAGTACTTACTTTACAGTCTGTTTTGAGTTCGTAAAAATGTATTTTAGAATTAATAGAATTCGGATGCTTAAGTCTGTGGAATATAGTTATCTTGTTCACAGCAGAAACCTGTTTAAACAGTCGATTCAAAGGTTTTACATCATGAAAGGTAAGTATAGCTATCAGAAGTAACAAAAAAGATAAAAATGGTTTGTCTTACAGGTGGCTGAAACAAGAATATATACATCTATAATCCGGCTGGATGGTCGGGAAGCTGTTCTCTTCTAGATCATCTTCAATAGCGTTCTCGGTATCAGAGCCAGTCTCTCATATTAGTTATAATATCTGGGCTTCTATGGTCCTTTGCTGACAGTAAAATCCGGCTTGCTGTACACGGCGAATCGTTGATGAAGAAAGTTATTTTCAATCTATAGGAGCAGAGTTGTGATGTACAATCTGTACATCATGTACCAAGGGCGTATCTGCAAAACATGATTGTTAGTATTAAAAAAAAAAAAAAATTACATCTATTGAACTCAGTGCTTAGATAAAAGTTTCGTTTTCTTACTATATTACTGACATTATTTTATCAGATGATTCTAGAGGGTGGCCCAAGAATATTTTCGAAAATCTCGGTTTAATAGTAAGGTGTAAGACTTATATGATCTTAAAAGTTGGTGAATTTTCCACGATTTCGAGTGTTCTAAGAGTATTAATTTTAAATCCCCGATTCATGAATTATTTTCATGCTTATTTTTATAAGCATTCATGGTTATAAAGAAGTATGAAATAGGCAGAAGTTACCTTCCAGAGCCCTTTCCTCTACCTTTGTGATATTCTGCCTATTACACCAATTGGCTAAAACACTCTCAGACGAACATCCAGAAACGAACATAAAGCCATAATGTTCCCAATAATCTCTGATGAAGAAGTCTGGCAGCCAGTTGGCTACCTTTATGTTTTGTAGTTACACTCAAAAACATAAAAATGTTATTATTTATGTTGTAGAAATAACTTTATTAACAAGAATATTCTTTTCTCCTTCCGAAGAAATCTAGAGTCAAGCTGCCTAGAGATGTTAAAATGATCTCCCTTCTTTTTGTGCTTACCAGACATATGGGGAAATTAAAAACATGTTCAAATTTATCGCTGACTCAAAACTAGTCAAAATTTTTTCGGAAGAGATGTATATCTTCCAAGCGGGTTTTTTCTTCTTTCTTATATCATTAGAGATTTGAACAGCGCGCGTAGCGCGCTCTAACCTGGAAGACGTTTCGACTTCCTGGTTAGACGTATGCACTAAATGAGCCAGTCACATAACGTTTGTCTTGGCTTCACAACATCCGGTCATGACTTTTTTATATAGGGATAAGGTATACTGGAAAAATTGTGTTTTACATTTTAAAACGTGTGTCTCTTACTTCTTTAAAAGGTTGAGTATTTCAAGAAAATAGTAAAAAGACTCTTTTCTTTGAATCTCAGCCGTTTATTCTAGAGACGTCCTACATACATTTTCAAAGAAGAAAATTAAAGAGAAATGGAGTTTATATTTGATTTTAAAAATTAAAATAGTCTGATTTCTTCAAAAGCTATAAAAAGTTTAAAGCTATGCACAGAAAAAGCATTATAATAGCTCTCCAAGTCAAGGATGTCGATTTCTGCGACTTTTGTATATTTATGTCTTTTTGATGCTTGACTTTACACTTTTATTACCTAAAAAAAATGATTTTTTAATCATGAAAAAGCAAATCAAGCCTCTTCATCTCTAGTATCATTTTTTTTCAATTTTGTGCAAGACATCTGTAGGATAAATGGTTGAGATTCCACGAAATTTTCTTAATTATCTTAAAAAATTTCAACTTAAAAAAAAGTGACAGAAAGACATTTTTTATTATAGAAAATTATTCTCGTATACTTTATGATATAAGAAAAAAAAATTATATTCGGAAGGTGTGCCTTTAAAAAAATGTTGTCCAGTTTGAAAGACACCATACGTGTCAAATATTTTTCAATTTCTTCAAGTATGTACAAAGTCTTAATACAGCCAATAAACCTAGACGAGTAGCAAAAAGAGTTTAGACAAGGATGGGATTAATAGTTGCAGAGATAGTATTCTTTTTTTAGAAATGCTTTGGAGCCAATACGTTAGTTTCCACATCGCTATGTTGGATATTATTAAGGCCTTCAGTATTGTGGATCACACGGTTCTTTTGGCTGCAGCAGGTCACCTCTACCTTTCTCTTCGTGAAGAATATGATGCTATACAATAAAATCAACATTCGAGCCATGGCCTTCACCGACTATTTTGTCTTATTCACGATTCTCTAACATTCTAATTAATTCTCTTAATTCTCTTCGACACCAAATCGATCCCACGGTAAGTTGCCTGAAGGGTCGTAGGCGTTTACTGTCATGTAAACAAACCGACGCCTTAACTGCCTGAGCCAAGAACCACTCAAAATATACTTGTTATAAGTTTTTGTTAGTAGTTATTGTACAAACCTTTAACAACAAAATCGTTGTATATAGTCTGTCAAATGTACAATTTTTACATAATGGAGAATGATTTGATAGACCTTCAAGTAATTTTATATAAATATATTTGAAAAGAATCCCAAATACAAAAGTTTTCATATTATAACAATAGCCACTTCTTACATTTTAATTTTTAAAATTTGAGTAAAATAAATTACTTAAAAGTATCAAAGATTCATTAAATTGTACTAGATAATATAACTGCGAAGATAATTTTGATAAAAATAATTTCGTAAAGATTCCGCTATCAATTTTTAACAACGTATAAGGCATGCAATTTTGGTGTAATCAAAAAATTGAAAGAAAGAAAAATACAAGTTGATTTAAGAGAGAATCGGTCTATTAAGAAAATATACATATAACTTATAATAATATAACGTAGGAAAAATATTATTAGAGCAACTACAAAAAATGTTATCAAGCATATGGTACATTATAAATAAATTATTATAGTTTTTTTCAATCTTGTTTACCGTCGCCCTATTTGTCCTCTCTCGGTGATAAACAACGGCAAGAGTCAACAGTATGTTGGTGAATAAAGCACATGTACATGATACAATGGTGTTTGTATCAATAGGTGAAGATCTGGGACTCAAACTCGAATGAACGAATTATTAGTCCCAGGCTTAAACCGAGCCACTGCTCTACCTCTAAGTTGTTCGAGACTCTCGAACAAGACCCACAGTGGAATCTGTCTTTCAGTACTCATGCGTTTGGTACAAACATTATACTTGATCAATCCGACCCACAGATCAGGTGTACACGGGAGCTCCAAGCCACTTACCCCGGGCTACAGGCTCTTCCTTTGTGGGAATCGAACCGTGAACAATATTTGTTTTGGAAGTACTTTGCCGCCTAAACCAAATCACCGCTCTTAATTATAAGAGTTTAAGTTACTAAATTTTATCTTTGCTTTATTTTATCTTCATTTTTTTACATCAGCACAATAATAGTTTTTTCATATCAGTACAATACTAGTAGTTCTGTAACAAAACGTAGAATTATCATTGAATGATAGTTTTTGTTAGCACACATGAACATTATTGACAGTAAAATAGATATAATACTAATTAAACGTTAATTGCAATTTAATTTTTTAAAATAAATGTCATAGGCCCTAATCCTTATTATTATTATTATTGTACACTCACTGAGTACTTAGAATTTTTCACGCATTTTAATTAACAGTTGAGTATTAATTATTCAAATTTTTGCCTTTATTAGGACTTCTATAATTATATATACTTTATATATAATTTAAATAGAATTATTTTTGTTATGTATCAATGAACATTATAATCGGGCGAGTATTATTATCTCTTCAGGAAATAAGTTGATAATGAGCAATTATAAACTTCATAGTAAACTAAATTAAACTTCTTTCATAGATGAGTTAGTCTCATGATTGGAATGCAAGTTCTGTTCAACCGCGCTTGTCAGTAATGCGCAAGCGTGGTTTAAATATCAATATTTATTAATGCATTCTTCGCAGTAATATTCGTATAGTTTAGGTATAAATATTTTATTAAATAGATGCGCACTTGGTTAGCTTTCAAGTACAGTTTAGAGTATGAATCTTGAATAAAACAAAAGAGAAACTCTTAGCCTCTTGGCGTAGTTGCAATTTTGCCATTCAAGCAGTGATCAAGTATTAAAATTACCTCGGAAACCAGATCATATCGTTTGCTTATAATTTTGTTCAATCGAAAATGTGCTGTAAAATATTATGCACAACTGACAACAATTTGTTGAAGGCAAAATTCAAATAATATTTTATCAGTAACTGTTTATAAACAATGTTATTTTTATTTGTAATTTCATTACTTTAAGATATATTTTGAAAAATTGCAAGTGATCCGTACAATTTATTTTCTTAATTGATTACAACAACAGCTATGAGTCTTCTTATTAATAAAACGTTAGAAATTTGTTTAAAAGTAGTTGGGATCTGGCCATATAGTATCAATTATATTGGACCATTAGCATTACTATCGACACTCGTAACAACACTACCAGCTCAATGTTTTAATGCAATGAATTTGATGGATGATCCTATGCTTTTAATGGATAGTTTAAGTGATATTCTTGCAGAAGTTCTTATATTCATCAAACTTTTTGCTATTTGGGCAGCTAGAAGGTTAACAAAAATAAATTGAATATTTTTAAATATGTTATATCTATCATTGTCCTTAACTTTAGAAACAATAAGCGCATTCAATGTATCTATTGTATATAGCATCAAATGCTATGAAATAATAAGCAAGAATCGACTATTTAAGGTGTATTTATGTGTTAAAAATTTGTTTTTATAAGTTTATAGTTTGTCAGACACTGAAAATAAAAAAAAATTAAATTGTATATAAAAATGTTAAATCAAAAAAGTGTGATTCCAATGTTATGCTATTTTAAGTTGCAACTGGAAATTGACTATTTTAGGTACATTTCGGCGCTGAAAGTTTTTATAAGTCTAGTTCTCAAGAAATTGCTTGTATATGAAAATGTTTAAAAGATTTATTTTAGTATTATTTACAATTTTTGTATTCAATATTTTAATGTAAAGTCAAACCCTGTAAGGTAAATACTGAAATCAAGTATTTATCTATTTTTCGCTATTATATTGCATTGACATTTTCAGCCATTTTTCGCTATTGCATTGAAAAATATTGCTCGTAACAAAAATATGTCTTTTAGTTTTATCAGCTGTATGGGTTGGATTTTATTTCAAAATTTTATTTGTTCTTCCATTCTTTATTATGAAATGGATCTGGCTAAATACAGGAATATTCGGTACTTAGAAGTAAACGAGTGTCTGACACAAAACTCGTTTTAATCCATTCAAATTTTGTTGAGGTAGTCGAGGGACTTGCTTATATACGGACGTATAGATATATACATCTCTAAAATCTCTAGAAACGCTCTGGTGAAAAAATAAGTCTCCCGAGTAGCAGTCATGCCTAAAAAATATATAATGCTTTAAAACAAATTGAAACATATTCCGTGAACTTTTTCCTATTGCAATAAGTAAAAACGTCGATTTTTCGTAATTTAAAAGGTGTTGGACAGCTTGAAATGATATAACTGTTTTTTTTTGGCATTACTGTGAATTATAGTAATTTAAATTTTTTGTATTGCAACAATTTGTATTTTTTGTAGAGCAAACGAATCAAACAATATATTATTGTGTCAATATTTAGGGGGGAGATTTTGCTCCCCCTTTTCAAGGGGGTAAAATAGTAGATTTTGACACGGGTGGGCAAGTTGATTATTTAGCTCATGTGACTTACGCACTAGTTTCGAATAATATTTTATACTACGAGCGCCGAAAAATCAACAAAGTTGTGATTTTGAGGTTAAACTGGTATAAAATCAGTTTCACATGGTTCGTTCAGAGAGTTTAGAAACATTCGCGCAATAAAGTGTCGTATTTGATTTAGCTGATAATCTTCTTCAATAAATTCACAAACGACTTTACTTTAAATAATAAAAAAGACTTTAAAATTTTAAAGTAAATAGAACAATAATATGATCGTTTGGGTGAATTTATCTATTATTAATTTAACTATACTTTAAATGTAGTTCTAATGATAATCTATTTATAATGATAGAAACATTGAAGATTTAATCCGTGAAATAGATGAGGAATGGAATAAGGAGAATTTACCGGATTATTGGAAACTTCTGGCTCGTTATTGCAACATATTTTGTATTTTCGATATTGCTCTATATATGGCTGCCGTTTTGTTGTATTATCCTGAACTAATATTGACTTACGTAAATAAACCGGTTGAAGAGCGGAATTTGTTATTCCAATCATATTATCCTTTTGATTACCATAGCTCTCCAAATTACGAACTTCTCAATATAATGCAAATCATACAAGGATTTTTGATTATTGGTGTAGATACGCTGAGTAAATCACTTCTGGTTGCTTATGTAAGTGTTATTGATTTCTATTTATTACTTTAAATTTTATGTAATTTAATTTATTTCTTTTATTAGATTTTACACGTTACTGCTCGTATTCATTTGTTACAATCTTATATTGAAGAATATTCTAAGAATTGTAAGAATATCCGAAAAAACAATGATTGTCAACATTTTAATAATTTAAAGCGTATTGTAGTTGAGCATTTACATATTTTGAATTTAGTTCAAAGAATTGATGCTGCTTATAGTTATATATCACTATTTCAAGTGGTATTCAGTAATATTATAATCTGTGTAACAGGATTCGTTATAGTAACAGTGCGTCATTATTATAAATACACATCCATAAAAGTTAAAATAATTCGATTAAAATTCGTAGGCAATGGAATCTGCTAATGTTATACTAATGATGAAATTTATTATGTACATAATAGCGATGTTGTCACAAGCTTTTACATTTTGTATCGCTGGACAATTTCTTCGTGATAAGGTATTTTTGAAAATTATATTTATTTTTTATAAGAATAATGATTATCATGTCTTGGCAGGGTGAATCAATCATACATATGATTTATAATTCTTTGTGGTATCACGCTGAACCTACAGAAATTAGATCCGTAATGTTCATTATATCGAATACGCAGAATCCTTTAACTTTAAGCGGTGGGAAATTATTTGAACTTTCTATAAACAGCTTTGCCCAAGTAAGTTTAAAAAAAAATAAATCTCCTTTATCAAAAAAGTTAACAGATAACCTTGTAACAATATTTGTAAACCAAACCATTTTTTATTAACATTTTCAATTTATAAATTTTTTTATAAATTACTCTATTTTAAAAATGATTACAATGACTTGTAAAAATGATTTACAATTTTATTTTTTTCTAGATTTTGAAAACATCCTTTTCATATTTATCAGTTCTTCGGGCTGTATATACTTAGAAATAGAAAGTATGATACAGCGAATTCAATCTACTGGGATTAGTTTATTCTTCGGCTACTATTTTACTGTAATCTATTAATAAGGTTATGAGAAATTATGAAATATTAATTAAAAGTAACATCTCTATCAATGATATTATGTAGTCTTCGAATATGTCTATATATTATTTTCAATGAAATAACACTTGTTATTATGCTACACAAAATAGGCACATGGATATTATCTATATTATTAATTAAATATTTTATAGAAAATATATATTTTTTAATGAAACACTTTATTTTATTCACTAAATAATATATACCTTCCAATATTTTTCATTGCTAGAAATTTTTATATTGTTTTAAGTTTTATAACAATCAATTGATATGTCTGAATTACTTTAGAAAGCTGTATTACGATTTTTTATTTAGACTTAATGATGACTTTTTATGTTTCAATAAATTAAATTTTATTTATTTCATGATTTTTTATTTTAAAATGAATTCTGTGTAATCATCTTACGATAGATATAATGATGTGTAGTTGAATTGTCTGATTTTTCATTAAATAATGTAAGTTTCTTTTACATTTCAATTTCTATCTTTTGAAATACAAACACACTCTGATTCTGTTCGATCAAACAAAAACTATTCAAGCATAGAGTTTTCTTACACATGCAGTAATAATTTACTGATCTTTGAATTAATAATCCTATGCAATTGAGAAAAAATAGATCTTGCAGCCATAAGAATTGTCTTTGAAATGATGAACCCCAATGATGATAATAAAAAATTGAGATCACCTTGGATACCTTTCCAAAACAAAGAACACGGATGCGGATTGGTCATGATATGGTAACAGATAGAAACCTCAAACATTATGTTGTATATTTTTGAAGCAGCACTCTGAAAATCTTAGACATTGAATTTGTAACTACAAATAAAATCTTTGTATAATAATTTATATATTTCATATATGAAATCCCTTAAAGTGAAGTAAATGCCAGGAATGAAAATCTAAAAATGAAGATTCCAATAATTGGAAAACCACTTGAATTGACTTTGAAAGTAGCCGGTCTCTGGCCAAATCAGTTTAATATAATTGGTCCAATTAGTATGGCATCGGCTGCAGTGACTTTATTACCTTTTCAATGTTGGGATGCCATAAGAACGATTGATGATCCAGTGCTATTTTTTGATAATCTTAGTGATATAATGGCGGAGGTATCGTTATACATAAAATTTACCATCGTATGGATTAATAGAAGGTACTCCAAACTTGTGTATATTAAGTTTTAACTACCATTTTCAGTATAATATGTGCTTTTTGTAATTATAGTTACCTCCTTGATTTATTGCAAGAAATTTCTGATGATTTTGTGAACCAAATTGTTGATGATAAATGGGTGGCTCTTAATCAACTATCTCGTTGTTTTTGCAAATTTGATTATTCTATGTATTTGAGCTCCAGTATATTATTTTATTTACAATTTATTCTAATATATATACAAATGCCTGTTGAAAAAAGAGATATGTTATTAAGATCTTATTATCCATTCGATTTTAAAAGTTCTCCAACATTCGAAATCATGAATATTATTCAAATAATTCAAGGAATATTTATGTGTAGCATTCAAGCCATGAGTGAAAGTTTGTTAATAGCGTTGGTAAACTAAGTTGTCAATTTTTTATTTATTTACAACGTTTATTGTGTAACTGTAAATTTACATATTGTCTAGGTTTTCCATGTTTGTGGTCACATTGATTTACTAGTCGATCAAATAAATATGTATTCTCAAAGCTGTGGTACAAATAAAAGTTCAGATTCCTTAACTCTTGTAATTAGCAGACATTTAAAAGTTCTAAAGATGGTTACCAAAATTGAATCCGTTTATACCTATATTTCGCTTGCTCAAGTATTATTTAGTACTTTAATCATTTGTGCTACTGGATTTGTTTTGATAACAGTAAGTTTTAATGAATGGTTTAAGTGATACTTTTTGTATTACGAGAAGTTCATATAAGTGAAATATCGTTAGAGTGACATAATACTATTTGAATCAACATGATTTATTTAATTTATCTAGTGTTACTCAACAGGTTACTGGATCAGATGAAGTAGTGTTGTTTGGAAAGTATGTCAGTCTATATATTCTTATGATGTGGCAGGCCTTCTCTTATTGCTTTGTTGGTCAACATCTTGTAAATAAGGTAATGATTTTAATTTCATAGTTTTTGTTGAAAATATAAATTATATTTCATAAATATAACTTTTTTATTAGAGTGAAAAAATTGCTAATCATATATATAGCAGTTTGTGGTATCATAACGACCAAAAGGAAATGAAAGCTATTTTATTCATAATATCTAGATCACAGATGCCGCTATCACTTACCGCAGGCAAATTTACTGCCTTGTCTACGCAAACTTTCACATCAGTAAGTACTGCATAAAAATAATAAGTAGGAAGAAAAGGTTTTTTAATACTTTACACGCCAAAAATAGAAATAAAAAAGGGACGAAGCATAAAATATTAAAGTATGTAAAAATATTGTAATTAATAAAAATATACGGAAGTAGCAAAGTATAGAAATTTCATTGCTTCATTATAGACCGAATAAGAAGGCGATCGACTTGCATCGAGCGACGTATTAGGGCGACTCGAGGAAAGATGCACATTTGGATCGGTACACTGAGAGAAATGATATAATAATACTTGAAAAATCAAAAAATTACTAAATTTTATAATAAAATTTGCTATGAACATAATAAAAATTTGCACGTATATAGCAATTTGTACTATAAAATAAAGTATTTTTTTTTATTTTTCAAGTATGTCACAGCGTTGTTATGCATTATAGTAATTTTTATTATATCATTTCCTTTCCAGTATCCAGTTCAATTCCTCGCCGAGTCACGCCGTGCCGTTTTTTTATCGAGTCGTTCTCTCTTTATTCATTTATTTGCGATTATCGTAACAAATTATACGAAATCAGTTTTGAAGAAAATATACAATTATCGATCAATTAAAGAGGTTCATTTGTCAGAGCAAAAACAGGATAATTAAAAAACTCAATAGAGTTATTTATTAATATTTAATACACCTCACAACAAAATTTAGTTAGCCGATCAAAATAGAGAGAAAATGCCTTTTGAAAATTACCCTTTTACAAGTATTTTTCTCGAATTCTCGATTTTGACATCGGAAGTGATACGATTTCTCTACAGAAAAACAGGATATCGAGTCGGAAAACTTGGCTCAGGAAGTTGAAGTTTTGATCTTTCTTATAGTATTTTCAAATTTGTACCTTGCGGAACAAAAGATATTTAATCATAAACATGCATGTACACCATGGGGATGTACACCCAGCGCCGGTGAATCGTCACTTACTAGATTGACAATGGAACTTGGAACTGAATTTGGTTGGCAATAGTGAATGCCAGTTCATTCCGAAATAGCGGAACATGAAATTTTGAATGCGGCGTTCCGAAATTATGTTACTATCCTTATCTGACCTTTTAACGCAGGATAAGAGTTTTGTTGCCAACCAATTTCAATTTCACTGTTAATCTAGTAGGTAATGATTCACCGGCGCTAGGTGTACATAATTGTCTAACGTCCATTTCGTATTTTCGCCTTATTATTGAATAAAATTATAAACTAAATATGATGATCATGCAAAGAAAAATAGAATGTTGTTCATCACAGTCAAACCTATAATTTTTTTTAAATACGCTTGCAGCTCTCGAAAAATTCAAAGACTCTTACATTTTTTTTAAAATTCACTTGTTTCTCTGAGAATAATCGCCATCGAAACTTGAAAGTTTGCTGAAATATAGATTTATGTATAAGATATACATAAAAAGATTTTTGAAATATCATCTATTTTAATTTTTTAACTATAACCTATTTTTAGGGTAGATATCATGAACATGCCGAATAAAATCGTATTTTATTTTTTGCTCCCTTTAACTATATATGTTGCATGTACTTAATTAGCACAAACGACGAAGGTCCCAATAATAGAATTTTTCAATTGTCTATACAACTAGAAAATATAGCTATATCAGAATTAAATAAAATAAAGCTGTGCTTTATGAAATAAGTATAGACGTGCTTCTGATATTATACAAGAACAAATTTAAAATTCTAAAATTTAATAATTTTATTTTTTCTCTGTATGAATGTTTCCCGTGAGGAAATAACAGAATACTTACGATAAATGTTAACACATTTCTTAAGATTTTATGAAGTAACATGTTCATTTTTTTATTCACATTTATCTTTAAAAATGGAGTTTATTAATTAATGGCCATTTATTTTTAACTTGTAGATAATTAAAACATCGTTCTCGTACATATCCGTACTCCGAGCTGGATACAATTAATAAAATAAGTACAATGGTGAAAGGAACAACAAAAATTAATATTCGAAATAGTTTTCCGATAAAGTAAGTTACAGCGCGAGATTATTGGGAAAATTAATTTAATTACTCTTTTATATTTTATATTGTAATAAATCTATTTTACAGTTATTATTTATTGAATTTATTCTGATTTTGGCATCGTGTAATATATTAAACTAAAATAAAGTTTTACGAAAATTTGATAGGTATGAACATTTTTCATTGATGTTTTGTAATTATATTTTTTCAGGTAATCACTAAAAATAATAACCTGTATTGATGAAGTAACAACAAGAATACTAAAAATAGCATGGACAGCATTGTTATTATTTTTCTCATATTTGTATAGATATTTATCATGGACAAAGACTTTTTGAAGCATATAAAAATAAAATATATAGATAAAATGAAATGCGTTGACGTGTCGGATAATCGAACATACATACATACATACATACATACATACATATATATATAAATACAATCACATTGAAAAATTATTTGAAAATTGTCATATCAAGGCTAAAAATATTAAGATATGCGGATATTAGTACATATGGTATGTGCGAATGTATCTTTATACTATGTTTAAGTTTCTTACGTGTTCGATCATTGACCCTCGATTTAAACATAAGTAAATGAATAAGTAAATGAATGAGAAATATAAACTAATCTAGCCTGTCTATAGAAATAATATTTTCAAGTTTATGCACGCTTTCCAAAGACTATGTCTTACGGTGAATTTCTGATGTGCTCGATCACTGACCTCAGATGCCCGGATGAAAATAAATTTATATTTTTTATGCATATACAAACTCAATATATCTACTGTATACTATCATTATATAGTAAACCTGAACATTGAATTATCTGTGATGGGTCTGTGCAAAAGCGCGTCGACACGCCTATGAGAGGTTTACAATATTTCGATTTGCAAGATATTGTCTTTGTACTATCATTATTCTTAAAATGAATATCAGAGCTTTTTTAACATATTACAAGAAATTCTAGAAAATATAATAATTCCTAGAAACAATGTATTATATCCTTATATGTACAGGTTTAGATGAGCAACTGTCGTATTGAATGATTAAACAGATGTAAGAGCACTGTATTACATGCAACAATAGCGCATATTTTATTAAGATATATGCAAGAGGATAACCTTCCGTTGCTATAGAAAAGATTGTAGCTAAAACAATAACATTGATACAATTTAACAAGTATAGGTGGACCATGTCTGGTTTCTTGAAGTTACAATAGATCCTTGCAATGAAGAGCATCGAATAAAGAAAAGATATCATATTACAAGGATAATTGAGATATTGAGTATTATTATTATGTATGGTCAAAAGTAAAAAAATTAATACGTAAAAGAAATAAATGTATACCAAAGTGAAATATAAAAATTTATTGATGGGATAATTTATGTTGGTGATGTAAAGATACTATCGAATTGGTTAGTGACATATTTAGCAGACTACTTCTTCCAGGCATCATTCCTTGTGATTTTTTATTTCAGGTAATTACAATATGTACTACTTCATTCATAATAGAAGATATTCAGTATAATAATATTATATTGTTATTAATATTTACAATATCGAATAATCGGACGAATGAGAATATTTAATTTTCTCCTCATCGAAAATTGAATATTTTCGTTTTTATTATCACATAATATACCGACAGGTGGCTAACTCTAGTTAAATAGTCAGATATTTAGATTACAAAAATTGATTTTAAAATTATTACCATTTAAATAAGTTATTTTTATATAACTGATAAAAAATCACTTAATTGGAAAAGATCTAAAAATTATTCAATTATCATAACAGGGGTGTCAGAATAAATGTGACTAACAGTAACTAAAAATAGTATTCTGTGTATAACAATAACTGCAAGACTAAACAAAAATAATTATAGTGTTCTTGTAAGTATATTAGCAACGATTAAAACTTATAGCAAAAAATGCCAAAACCTCTTCATCAAGTTATTGGTACAAGACTTGATTTCAAATGACTATTTTATAAAAAGTAGCGCAATATTCTTTTATTACTACTATAGTATATTGCTATAGCAATAATAATAAACAATCAGGCTCTTCTGACCAGAAATCGTATTTAAAAATCGTAAAGCAATTAAACTCTTTTGACCTCATTATAGCTATTAGACCTATTTTGAGAAAACTATTTTATATAAAATGTTACAGAATTTTTCTATTATTATGAGCAATAGTAAAAATAATAATCAGGCTCTTCTAACTGGTGGTCGTATCCAAAAACTTATTTCCCTTTGATACATGGGTTTTGTAAATTTCAATTATATTAATTAATAAATTAATTAATTATTAATAGACTCCGCACCGTTAAAATACGATAGGGAATTCAAATTTCCCGCCTAACCGTAATTCAAATATCCCGCCACGCGCTTGCACCGGCTGTCAAAGGGCACCTCTATACGGAGTCCAACGTTCTCGAGAATGACAGACTGGCATACCTAACCTTTTGAGAGCAACAAAGACAGACAATTTTTAAATGTGCGCTATCCTTCTCACTCTTATAGAGGTAGACTGCCATTCTCAAGAACTCCAGACTCTATGTAGAGGTGCCTTAAGAGTGTAGTTCACACGTTACCACTAGGCGGCGCTGCACCGAAACTCACGTAGGCGAATAAGGCGAACCGCGGGGATATGGGGAGCTCGTGGCGGGCCACCGCGTCGGTCTTCGTTCGCTCGAACATCTCCCTTATTTATAGATGGTATCGATATAATTTCCAAGTTTAAAACAAAAGACCCTTTTTGTTAGCAAATACTTCTTGTATTTATTTGCGCCACCCTATCATCTTCTTCCATGCAGGTGAACCAGGTTGCCTTGTTCGAATACTCTTCTGAGTACTTAGGTTTGCACAGTTCGTGCAAACCAGGTGTGGGGTTAGTATCGTATCCCCCCATACCAAACCTAGAAGCCTCGACATGTGGATAACAGTCCCAGCGACTGGTACCCAGTGTTGGTTTTTCCAAAAGTGTACGCTCGCAGTTCATGACTGTAGGACTAGTGGCGCTCCAACGTCGTACGGCGGTAACTGATGCGCGAACAGGATAAAATTCAGGATTAAATTATGATGATTTATTTTTTTTGTGTTTCAAGTTGATATTTTTTGAAAAAATTTTAAGTTAATATTCTAGCAATACAGAAAATGTATAACTATGTTACATATCTATTAAAATGTGTTTTTATTTTTAATAATTATCATTATAGTATAAATAACTTTTTTATTTACGAAAATAATAATATTAATAACAACAGTAATAATAGTTTTCAATCAATAGACTATATTTTCTACACATACACGTACACACAGTAATAATAATAATAATAATTACTATAATAATAATAATAATAATAATTGCCAATTATTAAATTGTTATAAAATTTTAAGCGATATATTAAAGGGCTATATATACATTAATTTATGTACATCATACTATTCTAAATGTTCCATTAAGTCAATCATTAACGGGCTTGGATGGAAAGTGGTACAATCTCCTGAAGATTTAATCGAATAACTTGTTTGTACCAAAGCATTCACAGTACTCAAATATAATTTATTACGAATTGGAGTTTTCGTAAGCTTCACTTTACTCCAGATTCGC
>JAYJLV010059520.1:0-17830 GCA_036873485.1 Torymus texanus
TAACTAAACATAACCGCGATACTCGCCAGTAGTGCCATCTCTCTGACTTTGCACGGACTTTTCAAACGACCCTCGTACAGTCGCGCGCTCACACATACCTACTGTATATATTCATGCGTACAATATAAATGTATACTATTTTCAACAATACTTGCAGCTGACATTCTGTATACTTATTGCTTCAGACTTCACGTCAGTCCGAAGGCACGGTGAAGAGACGAGCCATTCCCGCCAAATCGATCGAGTTATCTCCACATGTTTTTTATAGGTTTTATCGGCTATTGACAATGGGATGAGTTTCAGTGATATTAAGTGATATATAACCTATTAATTGAGTTGAAAAATGCCAGTTACACATGCTGGTATTATTTTTCATACTGCTTCGAGAAAACTTCTTGACAGGTGCATAGGCGATATAACCGGTCAACTAGAGAATGATGATGACAGTCACATACAGCCGAAAAATTGCAATGACTTCGATCCAAAGAAAACTTATTATTGTAAGCGGTCTGATTGCAGTGAGAATTGCACAATAAACCATCTGCGTTATGGTTATTTTGCATGTAATACTTTTTACTGAGGAGGTAAGTAAAAGCAGACTTAAAAGTTTTTATAAAATTCTTTTATACATTATTGCAATTAAATAATTTTATATTTTTAGATTCAGAAGAAGATGTATACAATAAATATGAAGGAAAAAAACCCTCGATTCGTAGACTTATTATGGATCCAAGTGACAATAAAGCTCTGAAAAAGGAAAATACAGTATCTACTAAAAATGAGGCTAAAATGAAAAGAACAAAAATTATTAAAGGCAGAAGTTCTTCCATGCTGGAAAAATTAAAAAGCAAAAATAATGCAAGCAGATTTTATGATTTTATTCGTGCTTCAAGTTCCATAACAGAAGCACAGACAAGTAAACTACAAGCTGAAGTACATAATAAAAATCTGATGGTTCAAAAACTTGTGAACGTGGTAACTAATTTAAAAGGACAATTTTATATTATAATATACAATAATTATTATATTTATTATATATTTATTTTGTTTTAGAAAATACAAGTGATGTAACAAATTCTGAAGGTTATAATGGATCTCCCAGACACAATAGAAATGTTGAGGAGACTGCTCATGCATCAGAAGAAGCTGGCAACGACCACTTCCCAAATGTGATAAACAACTTACAACCAACCAATCCAATTACAACTCAACCAAGACAGGGACAACCAAGACAGTGACAACGAAGACTTGTTTTTTTGTGCAATTTAAGCACTTTTCCATCTTAGGAAGGTTTGACCATCCTCTTAGGCACATACCACCTCCCACACAGACCTGTTACGGCTTATTATACCCATAAAGGTGGGATTTCCGCCCTTGCCGTTGTATTGTAAGCCTCAGGGGCTATATATCGGAGATCAGTTAACTTCGATCAGCGGCCCCCTTATTCGAGGTACCGAAACTCTTTTAAGTAGGGGGCGTTAGAGCATCACACCCTACAAGGAGTCGTACACGTCGGTAGCGTGGCGGCGGTTCTAGTAACCCGCCGTCTTCTGTCTTCAAGGGGCAGCGTCCAAGTAATCATGCCACTTGTCAAAGCCTGGTACCACTGATATATGCATACACACACACATGTATAAAAGACCCTCCGCGCGTTTCAAACTTCGCGCCAAGCCGCACTGGCACAGTGTAGTGCCAGCGCCGCCGCTAGACGGCGCGTCCCCGCCAAACCCGCGGGCAGTATTGACGGCCCAGGTTCCATCCGACTTCCCGTCGGCTTTTATCGTTTGCTCATCTTCCCCCGTAGATGGGACTTTGAGTTGAATAAAAGTCCATTTAAATAAATAATTATTTATTTATTTATAACCTACGAGGCGTATCTCGTTTTTGGTAGCCACTCCTGGCTTCTCCTTATCCCCACTTCCTTAGCGAGGTTCCATCCGACTTCCCGTCGGCTTTTATCGTTTGCTCATCTTCTCCCGTAGATGGGACTTTGAGTTGAATAAAAGTCCATTTAAATAAATAATTATTTATTTATTTATAACCTACGAGGCGTATCTCGTTTTTGGTAGCCATTCCTGGCTTCTCCTTATCCCCACTTCCTTCCTCATCATTTAGTTATTAAGTAGAGAGCGCTCTCATTATATTTATTATATAACCGGGTGGTGTAGCCTACACTAAGCTGGGCAGGCTTTCTCCCGTAGAGACTCGCTACCAAGAGTCGACGTGGAGGGGTACGAGCCGTGTCCGCACTCCACCCAACTGGAAGCTCCGACGGGTGGATAACAGTCCCAGCGACTGGCAACGTGGGACTTTGCCTCAGCGGGCACGCACTGCCCATCGCTCGCAGCAGACATCCGCCGACTCAGCGTTCCCATCTCTTCGTCACATCAAGAGAACGATTCCACTACACTACAGTGGGTGATGCACAGTTTCGTGAAAGCTTGCAGCTGTAGTCAATTAACTCAGCGCTTTCGCGAGCTCTGAGTGTTCTGCCTTCATCAAAGAAGCCCACCGCCCATCGCTCGCAGCTGAAGAACGCCTGCTCCGAGCGCTCTACACGCTTGACAGCGCAATGCTTCCAAGCGCTCCGAGGACTCCGAGCGCCACAGCAGCGCTCCCGTGATGAGCCGCTAACACGGAGCACCGATGCCGTCCAACGTTAGCGTTGACAACTCAACGGCTCTTCATCTTTCTCCAGGGGTAAGCGGCCCTTCGATGCCTAGAGCATGTCTTGGTGCAAGGCAAGCACTCTGCCGGCGCTCTGCCGGCCTCTCTGCGCTGTCCCCTCGAGCCCGAGTGATCCGTCTGCATCACCACTACCATATCGAGTCCAACCCTTACTTATGAAACAGGCATCCATGGTTCGAAGTGGGCTACCTGAAGCTTGTATCCCAACCCAATGTACCAGTGAATGTACACCATACTGGTCTTGCGCTTCGACAGCCCGAGGGCTTGTCTCCCGAGTTCGGGCTGATGGCCAGCCTTTCGGTGGGTAGCCTATCGCATTCAAACGTTTTAAGTTACCTAAATTGTCTTTCGCGCTGATACAGCTAGCAATTTCTGAGGCTATGGTTAGTAAATTTGGTTAGTAGAAAAAGCAAACGTCTTGTTCGAAAAAGCATTTCATCTGCCAACAAGCTCGGTGGCAATGCCTTGCTCGCTTCATGGCAGTGTTCTTCATTTAACGGAAGACTTGCGAGCCATCACACATGTTTTCATGCACGCGTATAGGCGTTCAAGGTTTCAAGCCACTGAGTTCACCGTACCCTGGCCTCATGACTTGACGCGTCAGGGTCCCGCACGCTCTACTAGCGTGAGCCATCAAGCTCCCTGCACGGGGATATGCTAACGCATATAGGCACTTGAAGGTTTGGGCACCCATCATACAATGACTAATACAGATAGTTGTTACATATTCGAATGTACGACCCTCGTTCAACTTTTTGGCTATCGTCATAGGTTTCTCTCGGTCAATAAGGGCAGTGGAAAACTGCCCCTTACTCCCTCCGAGTGAGAAGAGTGGCTGCCTTGTATTGTCATTTGGTACGTGGACCTTTACGATGGACGTGAGTCCCGTTTTGGCCAACCTGGCCCAACGAGTCAGGGTACCCGCACGCCCTCATAGCGTGAGTCCGGAGACTCCCTGTACGGTCGCCAGTTGACATAATTGGCCGGCTATTGTCTCCTTCTACACATTGACAGAGACTACACCGTTGACACCAAGAGCGTTTTAGGCGCTTACGTTTGGCCTTCATGCTGGACTTAGACGCGTTAAGAACTAACTCTGCTAAAATCCACCGAAATTTTTCCGGTTTCAAAGGGGAAAAATTCCGGCTGCATATTTTTCTTGATGGACAACGAAGACTGTCTCCACCAAGAGAGACACCACCAAGAGAGACACCTCCGCCATATGTAAATGATAATTAATATGATGATAATGGTGATGGTGATGGTGATGTAAGAGCTAACGAACAAAATAACAACCCTGTTGGATCTACGTATATTTACTTTAACATATTGGTTTTATTTATAAAATGTATTTTAATTAAAGATTTATATACTTTATTATAGATCGCCCCCGTAAAGGCAAGAAATGGAAGCAGTTTGTCATTGAGTCAATGGAATATTATACAGAAAGAAACAGTCCTGGTTGGGAAGATTATCAAAAACGATATTCGATTTAAGATTATGCAGTACGTATTTTATCAATATTAAAAAACTAATTTAACAACGTTTTAATAAATATATTGTGATAAAAATATATAGATATTTTATGCTTTCAAGGTATATTTAGGAGATGGTATTTTTGTGAAAGTATCAACCTGGGATCTTATCCAAAATAGTTCACCTACAGTCTTTCTAAGAGAGCTGATTGTTATACTTTGGGAACCAAAAGAATTTGCAAATTGAGCCGTAGACATTTCTAAAATTAAATTAAATATTCCTGGACGATCACCTATAAGAGCAATTGAGTCTAATTTACTTAGACTACTGCAAAGTGAGTAAATATTAATACTTTTTTTAACATATCTACACCATTATTTATAGTGGTTTTATACTTACAACAAACATTTTATTGTTAGTTTGGTATAACTGCTGCTATTTTATGTTAAATAATATGTTATAGTAATTTTTCTGCTTAAAATTTTATAAATTTACTTTTAATTTAAAATATTAATGATATTTTAACAATAGTACACTAAAACAATCAGAACTGAATAAATTTTATTTATTACATAATAAAAATCTCTATTTCTACAGGTCTTTATTGTGATTTTCTTGATCGGCTAAAAGGCCTTGCACCAACCCAAAAGATGAAGTACATTTTAGAAACAATTTTAATTTTTACCAACAAGTAAATCAGAGATTAAAGACAAGAAGAAAGAAGAAGGCATCGACGGGACCTTTAAATGTAGTTAAAGTTCTTGAAAACTATATTTTTTTTATTTCATATTAATTTATTTAGTTTTTTAGCTTTACTAGACAATCAAAATAATGATAAAAAAAAATTATTTTATTTAATACAGCTAGATTTACTAGATTGAGATAATTTTTAAAAGATAAAGTTTTTTACGAGTTCTCATTTTCTCATTGTCATATTAGAAAAATGTGATATTAAATATTAATCATAAGAGAAGTGTTTGTTTTTTGAAATTTAAGAATACTGTTCACTACTGTTACATGAAACGTTAATTAATAGCGAATGAAAGTTTATTTTATAGAAAAAGTTTGTATTTCATTCAAAATTACGTGTGAAAACAAGCAGTATTTATATTCGATAAGACTAGATCAAAATAATGATAACAGAAATTATTTTATCCAATTCAGCTAGATTTACTAGATTGAGATAATTTTTAAAAGACAAAGTTTTTTGTAAGTTCCCATTTTCTCATAATCATATAAGAAAAATGTGATATTAAATACTAATCACCAGAAAAAAGCGTTTCTTTTTTTAGATTAGAGAATGAATTATTTCACTAATAGTGATATGTTACATAACGTTAATTAATAGCGGATGAAAGTTTCTTATATTGTAAGAGGTTGTATTTCCCTAAAAATTACGTGTGAATTATTGACTATGATTCACGTTTTGTACAAGCGGATTTATCTGACAGTGAATTCAATTGTATTTATTTAGAAGATAAAAATAATTATCATTCCAGAAAAATGTTATCTTTTTTAAAGTTTGTATTTATCAAATGAAAATAAAAATACTTGATAAATAAAAAACTATTTTTTTTCTGGCATACACACGCACGCACATTGGATCCAAGTGCATTTTCTCTAATATAAATAAAAAAATACTATTGCAGGGTTTATTCCAAATATTAAAAATTATTTTTACTATATTTTATAATATTTCTCTTAATTTATCAGACGATTTGTCATATGATTTGTCATATGATTTGTCATATAATTCTTCATATGATTTGTCATAAGGCACATATATTTTTAATATATATTTTCACACTCCGTGCGAGAAGTTCGATTTCTCGCACGCTCAAATAAAAAAGCATGTGCGAAATTGAGCTTCTCACACGTCGTGTAAAAGAATAGTGTTCGATACGCGAGTGAGAAAGTGATTTTATCCTCGTGTGGCCTTTTCACCTTCGCTTCGCTCGGGCGCAAACGTCCACACGAGGGTAAAATAACTTTTTCGCACTTGTATCGAAAATAACTATTTTATACTTGTCACATGATTTATCATGTGATTGGTCATATGATAATTTTCTCGAAAACATCCTATAATTTTTCATATGACAATTGACATGATTAGTCATATGATTTATCATATAATCTGTCATATGATTGTTTATATGATAAATCATGTGTTTTATCATATAATTTATCGTGTGACAAATTATATGACAAATCATATGATTTCTTTCAGTAGGGTAGAGCCATGAAGGCCAATAATTTTACGTAACGTAAATATTTAAATGAATGACTTTAAAAGAAGAAGTTCTATTGTTTTACGGTAGAAATGATAAATGTATACAAATATAAAAGTTGAAACATTCAAAAAGAAATTTATTGTTGTGTTAATAGGTTGTGATAAAAACAATACTGCTACAACAACGAATTTTCTATCTGTTCAACAGTATAACGGATACGGAAAATATATTACTCTAGACAATATATTTGACAACCATACACGAGATACTTCAATTAAGCTGCAGTATACTGGTGCTTTGATATAGTTTTTTTAATATAAGGTTTTTTCCTGTCTGCTGGTAGACAGAAAATGCTAAAATTGATCGTTGGTTTTACAATAACATATGAATATCTGCGAAATATATTAACAATTAAAAATACTGTAAAAAATGGTAAAAATACCATCTATGATGAGATACTTTAAAAGTAAGCAGCTATTTTAACTATTTTTTTACGTTATATATAGCTTAAATTTTGGCTTTCTAGTTTTCCTAGATAAATACTTACACAGTAACAGCCAGTAGAAAAAACATGCTTTTTCAATCAAATAAAACATATTTTGATAGATAGGATATTTATCAGAAAATTTACTCTCTTTTTAATAAAATTTTAAATATTCCCTCATTTTATATCCACACAGCATGAAATAATTATGGAGTAATTTCCTGAAATATTTCATGAAATCATCCACTGAAATAATTTGAAAAGGACTTAGAAAGAAAAAAAAACATTTGTGAATAAATCTTTGAAATAATAAAAGAAAGGTTGCAGGATTATTTAAAAAATCTTTCAATAAAGGACAATAAAATCCTGACACGAAAGAATACATGGAATAATTTAAAATTCTTCCAAAAATCGTTCAGGCAACATTTTGCAAAATAATATTTTTTGCTTGCCAAAAATAATACAAAGAAATGATTTTATCGTTTTTTAAGAATATTTCCGTATGATAAGTATATCCGGATTAAAAAAGCATTCACAATTTCTTTCTGAAAAGACTGTGAAAGGACTTTATGAAAGATAACAAAGAATATTATTGAAATCTTCTATAGTATGTTATTACAGGACGATTTAAAAATATTAACGAACTTCTTTTTCCACAAACTTCCTTTCCAGAAATATTTTTAAATGTATTCCCAATTCTTTCATGAAATATTATAGGAATTGACTTCGAACCCTCTTAGAAATATTTTTCATATTAAATTTCTAAAAACGAAAAAAGCATAAAAAGATTATCATTGATTCTTTTTTTAAAGTACTTTGAAAGATAACAAAAAATTTTATTGAAATTTTCTATACTATGTTATTATAGGATTATTTAAAAATATTTCCATGAGTATCCACAAACATGTTTACAAGAAATCTTTTCAGGTATATTCCCAATTCTTTCATAAAATAATCCATGAAATCTTTTCGTATTCTTTCATGAAATATTATAGGAAATGACTTCGGAACCTTTTAGAAATATTTTTCATATTAACTTTCTAAAAATGAAAGATAAGCATAACTGGCATCCCCAGGCTATTTAGGGTTTTAGATTTGTTCATAAGCAGCTTGCTCTCTTTAACCCAACCCGTCTGTGTGCCGTTACACGTCCTATGTGGAACTCGAATCGAGATGATATTTTTCTCGATACGATATTGAAATACTCCATATTTATCGAGATCAATAACGATATTTGCTCATTATCGTATCATCTCGGTATTATGAAGCTCTATATTTATTCTGTTATCTCACGGTGAAAGTATCTCTTCCTTCGTGATTAAGCGCATTTTTTATAAAAAAATTTTTGTTTAATTGTACTTGTTTATACATTTTTTATTAGATACAAATATATTTTAAATTGTATAGGAGTATTAAGGAGTACCATAGCAACAGAAAAAACTTTGAAAAAAATTGTGTTACGAAAACTTAAAATATATGTCCGTAACGGGGAATCGAACTCACGACCTTTGGGTTTGGAAGCCAAGATCTTAACCACTAGACTATCAATGCCTTTGAAAACAAATAACATAAGAAGGTATATTAGAAGAACATGAGGCGCTTCAGAATCGTTTCGCTTCAAAAGGATTCCTTTCGCCTAAAAAACTTTTTGCGGGACCAAATAAAATACTTTTGGAGCAAGAAAAATATATTCTGGAAGCAAAAAATCAAGTTTTTGCCTCAAAGTTTTCGCCAAATACAAGGTGTTTCATGTCAACTATTCTGTGGCCCCCGCCCCCGTGCCACTGCCGCAGAGCTCAGCGCCACCGACGCAGAGCGCATGGCAAGCACGCAAGCAGCGCTTTATCCCGCGAGCCGACGCCGAGCCTTCCTGCGGCCACGGGGCTCTCCTCTCTCTCTTCCGGCAGCCGCGCTCCAAGTCAGACGTGCCTCGCAACCATCGCAGCTCTCTTACCAGCTACACTGCGCCACAGCTGTGGCACACCGGTGTGTGCTAGTCATTGTCTCCGCGAAGGAGCTCATCATGTGCGCGCAAGGCACATTGTACATATAAATAGCATATTATCATAAGTTAATAAAGTAAGAGCAAATCTCGCAGTTGGCGACAAGATTGCGGTTTTTATTTGTGCGTCCCATCAGATTCCACTCCTCGTCCTCTTACACGCACACACACCAAGGCAGGAGGGGGAGCAAGGGAACACGCACATTGGTGACCCCGTCTACAAAGTGAGTACAACAGTGCCTCAATTCGAAGAATCTTGGAGCTGCCGCGTTTGAATTTTCAAACCGGCACAAAACCACGCTGCGGAATTCAAAATGGCTGCCGTGCTGCGCAATACAGTAGCCGTGTAGATCACTCTTCCCGCGTATTTTCTCGGGCATATCCACGAAGCAACCCAACGAAAGAGCCAGCGCTCAGTGAATCGGAGGAAGAGGACGCCGCAGATCGGGCCTCTACCACCCTGTATGAGGACGCGCTAGCGGACTCCATCGCGGACCAGCTTATGTCGCCACCTTCTCACGCGTGCATTGCGGCGCTACGCAGCGCGCTCTCAACCCAAATAGGTACCGTCAAGCAGGCCGACGAGCACGGCGTTCCTGGCAACGGACAACCACCGTTTTTTGAGCAGCAACTCGGCAACACCGCTCGGGGATCAGCTAACGCAGCAGCAGCCCCTGCAACTGACCGAGCAGGAAATTCCCCCGGCTAGCCAGGTTGGTGATTTCGCAAATACCGACGCTCACAGCAGCCACATGGCGACGGACGGCGCATCCAGCATCGCAGCAGCGGCAGCGTGCAGGCCAGTGTCTTTCTGGGGGCACAAACCCAGACTCTGGTTCGACCAGCTCGAGTCGTTCTTTCACCTACATAGAGTAACATCTGATAACCTCAAATTACACATAGCCATTACAGCGCTGGACCCGGACACTCTCACCGACGTCGCCGACGTTATCAGGACTCCACCAGCTGATGGCACCAAATATGACACGCTTAAGCTGACTATTCTTGACAGACTTGCCGACTCACTGGAAAAGCAGCTCAATACGCTTCTTCATGAGATCCAGCTCGGCGATCAGAAGCCTTCGCAACTTTACAGGCGCATGACGGAACTAGCAGCCAACAAGGTTCCGGAGCAAGTTTTACGCCTTCGTTGGCTGCCATTGCTGCCACCTTATGTCCAGAACATGCTGAAGATTTTCAAGAGCAACACCCTGGAGGAAGTCATCGCCGCAGCCGACCAATTAATGGAAACTCCAATTGCTCTCCAGCCTTACAGCGTCAACAGCACATGCGCAACATCCAGCCCAGCTGACTCCAGATCACCATCGCCAGGAATTTTCGACACTCACCACCAGAAGGAGCAGAAAGGCACCAGGTTCCTCCTCGCACAGCTTTTTGACATCACCAAGGACATTCTGACCCGTCTGTCCAACCAGAGCCTAGCCTTCAACCATAATAACAACAACGGCAACTCCAGAGGCAGAAGTAGACCCAGAAGCCTCAGCAACAGCAGACAAAAAACGAGATCTTCATCGCAGGAACACTTAGCAGACTCACTCTGCTGGTGTCATCATCGCTTCGGTGTGAAAGCTCGCCAGTGCTACCAGCCATGCATTTTCTACGCAAATCAAGCATCTCAGCAGCAGGGAAACAATTAAGGCTGACCCTCTGCAAACCCTTCAATCATGTCAGAAAGACGACTTCACGTAATGGACAAAACCACTGGCATAAAATTCTTAATCGACTCCGGCTGAACAGTTTCACTCATTCCTTACAAACTTTCAGGTCCAAGCGCCTTCTTCAGCGAACTCAAACTGGCAGTGGCAAACGGCACACTCATCCGCGCCTATGGTCGACGAGCATTGGCCCTCAACTTCGGCTTGCGTCGAGTTTTCTCCTGGACGCTCATTCTGTCAGACGTCAAATGCGCCATTATCGGCGCAGACTTTCTGGTGCACTACAGCCTCGTCATCGACCTCAGGAACCAGCGTCTCACCGACGCACAAACGTCGCTCTCTGCCAAGGGCACCGCGTGCGCCACCGACCTCTACGGCGTTCACGTGGCCTCACCGCAACTCCCAGAGCTGCAGCACGCAGATCAGCGCATCCAGACGCTGATATCAGACTTTGGCGCGCTCTTCTCGCCTTCTGCCACGCCCGGGACGGGCCCCACAGCGCACGTTCGTCACCACATTGTGACACCGGGACCGCCCGTCTTCGCCAGGCCACGCCTTCTCCTTGGTGACTAACTCGCGGCGGCAAAGCAACCTTTAACCTCCTCTTACTGCAGGGCATCATACGCTCTTCAAGCAGCCAATGGGCCAGCCCGCTGCACATGATAAGCAAGAAAGCAGGTTGAAGGATCTCAGGCGACTACCGGAGCCTCAACGCCATTACCGTGCCAGACCGCTACCCTATCCCAAAGATAGAAGACTTGCTGCTCAGCTTTCACGGAAGCAGGTACCACCAAGGTTCCCCAAGCTCGATCTGAACAGGGCGTATTATCAAATCCCTGTTGCACCGGAGGACATCAAAAAACGGCCGTCACGACTCCGTTCGGCCTGTTCGAATTTCTCGGCATGCCACTTGGACTGCGCAACGCAACTCAAACATTCCAGCGTCACATGGACTCGCTCTTCAAGGATCTACCGTTCGTCAGGGTGTACCTCGACAACGTCCTAATCGCCTCGCCTTGCCTGGATGAGCACTTTCATCATCTGCAGGCGGTACTGCAAACAATCGAGCGCAGCAAGCTCTCTCTCAACGCCGAGAAGTGCGTCATCGCAACCCCCAGTCTGGTTTACCTCGGCTTTCAGGTAGATGCCAACGGGTTCAAGCCCCCGGATGACCGCATCACAGCAATAACGGAATACCTCCAACCGGAAACATATGAAGGGCTACGGCGATTCAGAGGCGTCTTCAGCTTCTACAGAGCCTCGATTCCACGAGCGGCTGAGCTCCTGGTGCCCCTTGATGATGCGCTCCTGGCTTCAACTAAGAAAAAGGACAAACGCCCCGTCCCCTGGACGTCGGAACTCATCGTAGCCTTCGACACCTGCAAGAAGGGCATCGCCGAGGCTGTCAGGCTCACCTTTCTCGTTCCCGGAGTACCTTTAAGGCTCATGACACATGCTTCCTCAACTCGCCTCGGCGCCGCACTGGACCAACGCACAGACAACATCTGGCATCCGCTAGGCCTTCACGCAAGGAAGCTCACCCCCACCGAGAAAAACTACAGCACATACGACTGCGAGCTGCTCGCCATCGCCGACGACATCAAGCACTTTGAACATCTCTTGGAAGCCCGAGAGTTCACCGTCTTAACCGACCACAAGCCTTTGGTCAAGGCAGTGGAGTAGCGACCCGAAAAAGCTTCTCCTCGACAGCTCAGGCAACTCGATTTCATCAGCCAGTTCTGCGTGACCTTATGACATGTCAGCGGTGAAGACAATGTCGTCGCAGACGCTCTTTCATGGGTCGACGACATTGACATGCCATCAAGGCTCACCCCAGAGGTTATTCACGACATGCAGCTCGAAGAAGACCTGGACCAGGACCACGAGCTCGCCAACTAGTCGCTGCCGCTTCAGCCTCTGGTAATTGAAGGACACCGAGTACTCTGCGACATCAGCACGGGGCATCTACGCCCGTACCTGCCAGAATCTCTTCGCCGCGTTGCCTTCGACATGGTTCACGGCCCAGCACACCCAAGCGGTCGAGCCACCTCCCGCTTGCTGTGTGAGAAATTTGTCTGGCCAGGCCTTCGCAGAGACGCCATAAAATGGGCACGGAACTGCCTCCCTTGCCAGCGCGCGAAGATCAACCGCCATGCCAGGGTGCCGCCAATCAACATCTAAGTACCGGGCCAGCGCTCCAACCACATTTGCGCCTCCCCTGTGATTTCTTCACGACCAACGACGCGCCGGCGGACCCTCGCAGCTTCGTGGAGCAGCTGCGGAGCCATTTCAGGGCACTGAAGCCTCTGCCAACCAACCACCACGTCATCACCAAGCATTTCGTGCACAAGGACTTGGCTATGTGCACATATGTCTTCAGATGCATCGACGCGGTCAAGCCGCCACTCACGCCGCCTTACTCTGGCCCGTATCGAGTTCTCAAACGACTGGATCAAAAGCGCTTCGTCATCGACGTCAACGGTGAACCGAAGACCATCAACATTGACTCCCTTCATCCAGCCATCATCGCCAGCGAGAGCATCGAGCCAGCGCAGCCACCGAGCGCCAGCCAGCGCCCGGCGCAACCATCTGTTTCATTCCAGATACCTCAACGCACCGCCACCACACCTGCGAGCCAGCGACCAAGCGCCCAGCATCCTTCAGCATCTCCGTGCCCTCTTTCACAGTCAGACACTGGGGGGGAGTGGGGGGGGGTAGCTGTGGCCCCCGCGCCACCGTCGCAGAGCCCAGCGCCACCGACGCAGAGCGCGCGGCAAGCACGCAAGCAGCGCCTTATTCCGCGAGACGACGACGAAGCTTCCTTCGGCCACGAGGCTCTCGCTCTTTCTTCCGGCCGCCGCGCTCCAAGTCAGACGTGCCTCGCAACCATCGCAGCTCTCTCACCAGCTACACTGCACCCACAGCTGTGGCACACCGGTGTGTGCTAGTCATTGTCTCTGCGAAGGAGCTCATTATATGTACCTATAAATAGCATATTAATAAATAGCATATAAATCATAAGTTAATAAAGTAAGATATTTTTCATATTCACCTTCAAAAGTAGAAAACGTGTTATATCTCAAAAAGTATATTTTTAATATTTTTTTACCCTCTAGATCGAACCCTGAGCATTTTTTACGTAGGAATGGATATTTTCCAATAAGTGTTCGAGATGTTTTCTGCGAGAAATAGAACGTGAAAGAGTAGACGTACCGCATTTCCCGCGCGCGGTACTACAGCGCGCGGACTACGCCCGCCTCGTTGCCTATATAATAACCTTTTATAATCTTTAATTCTTTACCTGTTCTTTTAGATTTTTAATAATGCATGCAGTAATATTTTATTATTTTATAAAAAAAATATAATTTCAAAATTAACAGCAATATAGTAACTCTTATACTAACTTTTTTTTCAGTGTAGATAATATTTTTTTTTTGTTTTCGCAGTTTTTTTCCGCAAGATTTTATACTTAAAACTCAGAGAGGTTTTTTTGAGTTTCAATGTACTTACATGTATTGGAATAATAGAATGGTATTGAAACGTGCCTGCTATAGATTTAGCCTTGCCCAGTCGCGGTTATAGTTTGAAAACCGTTTCTTCGCATATAATTCTTTACTACTATAAAAAACTTTGGTTTCTTTGCAGTAAGCTTTAGCCCAGTTATACAGCTCTTATGGCGTTAAAATATAATTACTAGAAGAAATACTTGTAGACTCGCTCGTTTTTCACCTCTTTTTAGGTTTGCGCCTATATCATCGCACGCAATTTGACATGTGCCGTGGCACGAAAATGCAATTCAGCTGTAACTCCAAAATCTTTCTCATGAAAAAAAAAGATTTTAAAAATTGGATTTATTTTTAAAATGCTCTGCTCCATTAGATAAAAAATAAATTTTCTTGACTGCAAAATTAGTTTTAACGTAAGATAGTAGAATTTTTTGATATTCATAAATGGCTATAATATTATGACTTAAATTGTCGGAAATAACAGCAATGCTTTCATGTTTGAGTTCACCATTTTCATGAACTAATTGGAACTTTTTGGAAAATATCCTTTACTATGTAAAAAATTCACAGCTTTCGTTCTAAAGGGTACATTGAGAAAACTATTATAATAAAAACTACTATATTATATATTAACGTCGGGACAAACTAGGATTATCAAAATTTTTACTATATTTTATAACAAAAATTACTATGTGCCTAATAAAAGTTACTATATACATAGACATTTTTTCTATAAAATATAGTAAAAATTTTGATAATCCTAGTTTGTCCCGACGTTACAATATAATAGAGTAATTTTTATTATAACATTTTTCTCAGTCTAAAAATAAATCTTAAGAATATACTTTTCGAGATATAAAACGTAAAAAAAAATATTATCTACACTGAAAAAAAAGTTAGGACAAAAGTTACTATATTGCTGTTAAAATTGAAATTTTATTTTCTTATAAAATAATTAAAAAAATATTACTGCATGCATTATTAAGAATTCAGAAGAACAGGTAAATAATTAAACATTATAAAAGGGTATTATATTATAATGAGGAGGGCGCAGTCCGCGCATTGTAGTACGAAGGCGGTGCGTCTACTCTTTCGCGTTCTATATTTCTCGCAGAAAACATCTCGGAAATTCTTTGGAAAATATCCATTCCTATACGTAAAAAATGCTCAGGATTCGGTCTAGAGGGTAAAAAAAATATTAAAAATATACTTTTTCACACTCCGTGCGAGAAGTTCGATTTCTCGCACGCTCGAATAAAAAAGCATGCGCTAAATTGAGCTTCTCACACGTTGGGGTTCGATATGCATAGGGTTCGATACGCGAGTGAGAAAGTGATTTTATCCTCGTGTGGCCTTTTCACCTTCGCTTGTTAATAACCAGTTCTAAATTCATTTCTATAAAAATGTATTAAAAGGAATTATTAAGATATAAAAATATTTTTTAACTGTAGTGGAGTAGCTAAAAAGTCGCTTATTTCTAAATATTTTGTATAATTCCCGGGAAAAATTGGAATTTAAACGTCGGTAAGGTAGATTTTATCACTTTTTATATTCCTTCCGTAAAAGATTATATGTATAGTGAGCTTAATAAGAAATTTATTCCACCAAAAATGCTTACATCAGTAAGTAATAATTGGATCTCCTACATAAATAATAATAATAATAATTTATATATTATATTTCGATTTTATTAATAGAAAACCGATTTACAAATAAAAATAGTCATTTATTTCACTGAATTATGTATATGTTCAATAGAAAATGTCATACTTTCACTTTGCTATTGATACACATTGTGAAGTAGGTAATAAGGGACAAGACTTTACATGCGAGCGATAGCGTAGCGGTTAGTGTGTTTGCGTATTATTCGAGCGACCCGGGTTCGATTCCTCGCTAGAGCATAAGATTTTATACAATTTTTTCTGTGGATAATATTTAAGTACAAATAAGAATAGTGTGTATGTATATATGCGAAAATATATAAAATGTCAAGCGCATAAAGTTGTTAAATGTAACGTGCGGCCGAAATAAAGACTAAGGCGTGAAAAAATATGAGATGTCCGGGACTCGAACACACGGACCCGCGATCCAAATAAGACGGATGCTCTACTAACCGAGCTAACGTCGCGATGCGTTTTAGAAGCGAATCGCGAGTGAGACACTCTTACAATGCTATGCACTCTCGCCTTTCACGTATACAGGATACGCGTCGGAGGCTCGTCCATGTATATTTTATTTATATTGCTATAAATACCATACATGAAAAACTTAAAATTTCTCTGAAGGTTACTCGGAAGCTTTCTGGATTCTCTGCTTTAAGCTTCTTTGAAAGGATTCAGTAATGATGTTTTTGAAGTTTTCGAGAAATGATTCCAGAAATATTTTTAAAATATTATTAAATAATTTTTCAATAGTAATACATGAATCTTTAAAAAATATTCCATTGATAGGATTCTATAATATTTACAAGTTCTTCCGAAATAATTACAGAAATATTTTTAAAATATCCTTAAATAACCATTCGACAATAATTCATGAATCTTTTCAAAAGTCTTTCATTGAAATAATTCTGTAATTTTTTCAAATTCTTCCGTAATAATTATTGAAATATTTTTAAAATATCCCTGAATAACCTTTCGACAATAATTCAAAATTCCTTTCAAAAATCTTTCATTGAATGGATTCTGTCATGATATTATATATTCTTCAGAAGTAACTATAGAAATATTTTTAAAATGTTTTACAAGAATCTTCTTATAATAATCCATGGATTCTTTCAAAAATCTTTCAGTGAAAGGATTCTGCAATAATAATATGAATCATTTATGAAAGATAATATGAGTTATACTTCAAGCTTCACTCTCGAGATTATATATATAACATGTAGTATTTGTCCAGCTGCCGCCAGATGGCACAACGTATTTCAGAGGTAGCGAAAAAAGGGGAGGGGCAGAGGCCCACCTCTGCTCTCCCGCTCTCGCGCTCTGTGATTCATTCTTTGTTACGTTGTCGCCGGAGGCACATTACGCGTAAGGATATGTAAGGGAATTTTGATTCGGTGGAATACATTCGCGTTTTTTCTTTTGCTTAAGTGTAATCCAGAATTAATAGTGCTAGTGAAAATGCCTAAGAGGAAGCAAGTGGACCTCGAACTAGAGGAACTAGAAGGAAAGCATAGAGAGCTGGAGGAGAGGATGAGACTGATTAGACAGAATCGTGAAGAACACACGGGCGAGGAGTCATCGTCTGTCGATGATGTCGAGGACGAGTCAGAGCTGGAGTTCCTCACTCATATTCGTTATGCACACGCCTCGGCATGCGCCAGGACATGCAGTCATGATTTTCTATTCATGGCGAATACGTGGATATGAGAGATACATGGGTGTAGAATACGAATTATCACTAAAATTTTGCATCTAGGCCGTGTATGCCTTATTTTTTGTCCTTCACACTCTCGCCTTTGTCACGTGTTTTCTTTCGCGCCCGGCAAGCGTCGGGACGAACAGGTCAGTACTCATCGCCTAGTATGAAAACAAACGCGCGCTCACGCTCGTCCATGACAAAGGGGGCAGGGCGTTTAGAAGTGACTATCGCCTCTCGTATAAATGTTTTATTTACGCGCTCGGCATGCGTCGAGACGTATACATTACGATAGTTTTGTGTGAACTTGAGTTATGAGACGCGGTCATGAAGTTCATTTCATGTTTCTTATGTCACTTATCATTTCTTGGAAAAGAAAACACATTTTTATGTGTCAGACCATGCGT